>JASDQU010107280.1:8123-42052 GCA_032191745.1 Picea mariana | reverse complement strand
AGAGGAGGAGGAGGATGGAGGACAGGATAGTGGTAGTGATGCCGATTATGACATGGAGGAGGACTATTGACACTTACAGTAACTCTATTTTGTATCTAGATTCTACTCTATTTTGTATTTTGGAGTAGAATTCCCTCAGCATCTATGTAATACATTTTTATTTTGATGACTTAAAAATAAAAACTAAAGTTAATGAGAAATCCGCAAACTGCTATTTAGTATTTATGGTTCTAAATTCTATTTTATGGTTCATTTACATTGGTTCTAAATTCTAATGTTACATGAACATCGTATTCATGATTCATACATGTATCATATCATTGTATAATTTGTATGATTGTATCATATACATTGTATACGGTATCAGACTTCAGTATGTCTATGTTCTAAGTTTTAACTTCTATGAATATGATGTTTAGAGATAGATTGATTGATTTAAATTTTGTATGATGTATGAATCTATGATGTACATTGTATACAGTATGATTGTATCTTTTTTGGAGTATCAGTGTGTCTGTATCTAAAATTTTTAAGTTTTANTATATATATATATATATATATATATATATATAACGTGTCCCCCGTGTCCTGATTTCGAGGGTCGTCGTGTCCATATCGGATACTCGTATTTCCGTGTCCTCCGTGTCCCGTGTCTTCGTGTTAGGTGACTTAGATACACACACACACACGGCGTTTCCCCCGGCGTTTCCATTTTTGGAAGGTCGCGTTCTCTGACGTCCCCGTTTCAGAAACTTCCAGACGTTTCCCCATTTCGTGCAACTTAGCTCTGCAACCCCAACCTCAACTACATCCATGGTTGTACTTCAATCTATTAGCATCTCAAGAAATTTCATGTTCTGGGTAGCAGGTCAATCAATTTCAGGCATCAGATTTCATGACATTGCAAACAGATTAATAGATTTAAGTGGTAGATTTCTGGGCAGTAGTTTGGTCGATTTCAACCGGTAGTCTTTTGGGAAGCAGCTTGATGTCATTGGCAGCAGCATGAGGCTCGGACAGTACAGGTCATTTAGGGTTTACTTTTAGTCTTTTAGAATTCAATTTCTTTTATGTTTTACAAGTTTATAACTAATGTTCTGTTTATGTTTTATTTTTTATTTCGTTTCATTTTATTTTTAATGAATTTCAAGAAATCTAATTCTGTTTGATGCAATTTATTCACCAAGCAGGAACAAATTTATTCCCCAGTTAATGGTATTTGTCGAATTCGAGATCCTTTTCAACGAAATTTGGTGAACACTTTCACCATTAACGAATGCATGTTTCTTTGGAAACAGTTCTAGCTCTGTGCCTTCATTGTATAAAATTTAAATGCGGTATCAATGCAAATAATCTTTCATGCAAATCTGAATGCTTCTCAATTGCCAATGGTTTATTCTAACATAACTACAACCAGATGATAATATTAAGCACTAATTACAGACAGACATGATTCATCTTGTTTGCTAACAAGTCTGCAATTTAGCCTTGCGAAGAAAGGCAAATGCATTAAGGAAATTATGCCTTCAACAAAAACTAGGATAACAGATAGTTCAACCAAATTATCCTTCATGCAAGCCAAGAAACTCTGAACACAATAAACAACCATGAAAGGAGTAAAGTCTGACAGCTTTGTTTCAATGAATATATAGAAGCTTGGAGAGTTGGAAGTGTTATCCCCCACTTCTAGGGATAACTAAGGAGATGATGTCTTGAGGCCCTTAGGTAGCAGGCATGGAGTACCGAGAGGTAAATGAGCAGGAAGGGGCCCCTATCATACCACGCACCACCATCTGATCGATGGAAGCAGCATCCACACACCTAGCTTGGCCCACAGAGGGAAGTAGGTCTTGCTTCATGAGGTAATAAGTCCGGTGTTGTGGTAAGTGTCATTTTAATATTTGAAGCATTTGAACATGTTGCATAGGGTCTTTTCTTGATTTTGAAAACATTTGCTTGGAAATTATGTCTTTTTCCCTATTTCAATTTTCACCTTGGTGAGTGTCATGGTTTCTTAGTAAGTGGCCACCCTTAGGGAAAGGGTTGTTACCAGGGGGCCTCCTTGAAGGGTCATCGTACCATTCCCGATCATACTTGCCACCTTCCATCACTTCTTCCCCTCCGTCTCCCCACCTTTTAGGTTAAGGCTTATTGAACCAAGAAGGGCATGTACCTCATTTCATGGGAAGCAGGGGCCATTAGGCTCGGAGGTGCCCTAGCAAAAACATTATGCAATAAAGGCTCGCCCTGGGATCCCAAGAGAAATGAAACATTTCTCAAAAAAGTGAGGGATCCATAAAATAAATAATTAATCAATTACTGAAGCTTATTGTTTGTGAGCTATGCAATCCCTTTTTAGTGCCCCTTATTGTCTTCAACTTGGAAAGGCATGCAAACCAAGGTAGAGCGTATGTGGGCTATGCATTTCCTTTTTAGTGCCCCTTATTGTCTTCAACTTGGTGACACAAGCAAAGTAAATGGCTAACAAAGGGCTTGGAAAAATATGCCTTAAAAAAGAAAACAAAAAGAGGAAAAGGATGTGGCTAGCCCTCAACAAAGGCGCCCATAAATGAGACAATACGAGCCCTTGTATTTCATGAAACCCCATACCTAAAAGTCTAACCCCATCAACCTCACATTCACTACATGAATTAGAAAATTTTCTCCTTGGGAACATCCCTACTTGAGGATTGGTTCACCCAATAAGGCATTATGACACCCCTCCCATATCTAAATTTGGCAAATTGTATAAGGTCTTTGAGCATTTGTTTATTTTGAAAAGGGGGGATTTGATGCACATGTTCAGGTGGTTCTTTTATTAGATATGGCTTACTTGGCATGATATTGTGACTTGTGGACCCTTGGAGGGCATACTTGTTTGTCTTTGCAGGACCTTGACAAGTGAAAGTTTGATCATGAAAGCACAAGGTCACTTGGACCTTCATTTGGGGCATGAAGCCCAGAGGTTGGAAGATGCGCCCCCTTTTCTTTGGACACATGGATGATGAACATTTCCTTTGGAGGCATGAGATGACACCTTGAATAAGGAGACTACCCCCCCCTTGCCCAACGTTTGGCCTTGGAGGCTCAAAACATCATCTCCTAGGGCATGACGTCATACTTGGAGGGCTAGGGTTTGGTGGTGTTGGATGGTTCGATGATGACTTGGCACATCTTGAAGAAGGAAGACTCTTGCACTTGAAGATATGGCCTTTGGAGGCCCAACGTCTCCCTTGAGAACCTCAACGTCTTGCTTCTTATGCCAAAACGTCACCCCTAAGGGGTATGACGTCATCTTTTAGGGATTTCTTCTTTTGTAAATTTAAATTCTAATTTGTAAAGGGGCAAATTGAGGAGGTCAGCCTCCCTAATTTGTGTTTTAACCTAAGTATGTGGACAAATTGGTTTTACAAGGTCTTGTATAAATAAAGGCCTTGTCACTTTCATTTTAGACATAACTCACTTGAGAATTACATAAGTGTTGGCTGAAATTTTTGCCCTACTTGGGCACATCACATATGTCTCTCTCTTATGCTTTTGGATGCTAGTACTTGTCTTTTGGTGGAATAAGTTAAGGTGCTATCTCTTGTGGTGGAATATTCTTGGTAGAGAAGGGTTTTTACTTGCTATCTATTAGAATTGGTAATGAATTTTCTGCATATTATTGTTATTTCTTCTTGTTTCATGGTTATTCTTGTCTAAACCCTTGGACGAGTATAAAGGCATACACCCTCCACTAAGATCTATCACTATTATCTTGGATAAACTACTTTGCAAAGGTTGCTAGGAGGAGTAAAAAGGCTTACACTCTCCTAGATTTATCTTGCTAGTTGTGTTTTCTCTAGGGAGTAAAAAGGCTTACATCCCTAGAGAGGTAACACAACTAGCTCTTACAACAAGAGACCCCATAACCCAATTGATAAGGCACTAATATAATTTGCATTGGAGATCTAAAATCATTGCATTGGTATACATGAATTGATGAGATATTGCATTTGTCTTAGTTGGAATTGATTCTACATGCTATTAGCTTGTTTGAGACCTAAGGGCATCTCCTTTAGCCAAGTGATTCTCTTGCTGTTATAAACTAATTGCTACAGCCATTAGGGCTGCTGCATACTCACTCTTTAATAATCTTTTAGAACTCTATCTATCGCTGAAAATTGCAAGTAATTGGTGCTAATTATTCTCTTAGTCAAGAGCTTTCATTTGGGTGCTTTGCTTGTAAATTTCAGTGGCTAGAACTTGTTACTGTAGCAAAAGTTTGCTACAGCCACAAGGCTTCCCTAGTGTATTACTGATTACATCTTTTTGCAGCCCTATTTTGCCATCAAAACTTGTGTTTAAGTATTGGGATATTATCTACATGATTAGGGCTTGATTGCCCAATAATTATTTGATGTTTTGGATGGTTAATTTTGCAGCTAGTAACATCTTTATTTGCTGATCTATATATTTCCATACTGCTGCATTTTGGGACAAAGGATTCTTGCTTGATTCCCTTTGATAAAAGGCTTGGTTTATGATCATTTGTCTTGTTCCAGGCAGGGATAATATTGTTTTGCAGGTACAAAACACTTGGCAACCATCTCCTCCTTCACAAGACTATTTTCCAAGCCACTCTTCATCTCCAAGCTTGACCTATAGGGGTTTCACTCATCATCACATCACTTTTCATTTCAATCCCCCCTAGGGTCACCAGGATTCCCCCCTTGTGGTGACTTATCATCACTAAAGCGAGGGGAGTGTCTATCTAAGGTGATAGTGGGTAGGTACTCCAATTGTTATCACACTTCCGTGGATTGGGTTGGGTTTTTCCCAATCTACAGATTGTGTGATAACAGGGACCATATCTGGCATGTTCCTGAACCATACAAAATTGAAAAATCACAACACAATTTTTTTTTAATCTAAGCTGATCAACAATTTAAAGTTGAATTAAACCTATCTTACAGTAAAATCATAATGGACTGTGCGCATAGGAAAATAATAAATATCCATAGTGATTCAAAGTAAATTCTATTAAAAGTTAAAACATTTCACTATAATAAATCAATTTCTCATTGCCTTTGATAGAAAGATAGCCACTAGAGATTAACCGGGTTGGTGAAAGCAGGGTGATATTATAGCCCCCACCACAGTTCAATTCCTCAAAAAGTAACCAGCACACTCCCACAAGGGGACCACTGATTAGTGGTTGAGCCATCATGACCCTCAAGTCGGGCCAGGTGGCCACACATGTTATAAGTATAAAAGCAGTGTCCCACCTCTAAATATGTAGTGGATACTCGACACTTCAGTGTAATAAGGAAGCTTGTTCAAGTTTCTTTGATAGAAAGATGAGTTTTCTAGCAGTGAACATGGCATATGAAGGGTTGGGAAAATGTAAGATAGCCCATTTATGCAGTTTAGAATAATCATGTCCATTTAGACACCGGCATATACTTCTCAGAACAAAAGCATTTCACAGGATTGACAAATAAATCCCTATACTCTCATTTTTTATCCATCTCCTGTCAGTTGCACACAGTCATGAACATGCAAATAAGCATAACCATATACATGCATGGTTGCACATAAGATAAACACACATCAGAAGACTTTTTTAAAGTATAACACTCAAAACTGCCTTCGTAACATAATAAAAGGACAAAACTGAAATTTGGATTCATCGTTAATGTTCTACCTGAATGATTGCTGCATATAGAGTAACATATGCCTTCATGCGTGCCAGATAATTATCTGTACTTTCAATCTTCCCATTATCTTCTCGGTATCCAACTGTTTTGTAGTATGCATTCTCTGACTCAAAAGCAATCTGACATTTTTCAAATTTGTTAAAATTACGTTCCACCAGAAATTTCTCAAGAATCTTTCCCGTGACATGTGAAAAATCTAGTGAGAATCACAAATGGATAAATCAAAATATGTAACAACCTCTAAAAATTGAAAACTAATAATCCATTTATTAACAAAGGACAAAATAATACTTCTTTTCAAAAAAAAAAAAAAAAAAACATTTAAAAGCAAAATGACAAGACGGAGCAGCACATAGAAGTTGTGCTGGAACTAATATGATGGAGCTAAGTTCCAAGCGATTATAGTAGATCCATTACAAGACCAATGATTGATGGGTGAAAACTATCTACTCGTCTTTATTTAGTTATTTGTATTTGGCAAAAAGACCAACAACATTCAATGCATGTTGTCATAATATTTCAACAGTGCATATTGATGCAGTCCAACTAACTACCATGATTCACCCAACAATAGATGAATCAGTGCCTAGTTTAGGGTATGTGCATGTGTCCATGCACAAATTCTCCACTCACATCAACCTACAGAATTTGACAGAGTAATTTGCAGAAAAGCAAAGGAAAACTGCATATGCATATCATTATAATATGGACTATATGTTATAGAGATTTAGTTCTCTCCACCACAGTCGTAACCTTCTAATAGGAAAAATCAGATTTATACAAAAAGTAATCTAATTTCAATATTACCTTGCTGGCTTTCTTAAGTTCATATATACTTCTGCCTGTATCCATTTCTGAACAAGAAGAAGTCCCCATTGAAAGTTCACTGGTCTATTTTTTTGGTAATTAACATTTTTAACTGTAACTTCTGTAACTGATGCGTGCCACAATAGTTCTGATCTGGGTTAGAGCAAGTGCCCCTATTTGATGAGGATAACACACCATCATCTTGTCAATCAAATGATTAAATTACTTTTGTAGTTGGTCTTCAATTAACCACTTGCAGGTTCAATGTAGTTTGTAAAATACCTAAGTATATAGGATTAAATATATAATTATTATCTAGTAACTAGGAGATATAACTGGTAAAGTAAGGTTTTAATACACACACACACATATTAAAACCTTAGAAACCTTAGTTAATTATATATTAATCAATAAGTAGGCAACTCTTCCTAAAGTCACGACAATTCATCGTGACCCATCCATTCAATGTTATAGAAAGAGATTGCATTGTTCAATTGTAATCATCACCCTCGTATCATTGCACCAAGAAGAAATGGTAAGCATACAAGGGCTCCCTTATCGGGAAAATGGCCCAAAGAAGAAAATACAACCTACAACCAACAACAAACCTGACAAATCTGCCCTCTAAGAAACCCTTTGCTTGCAAATCTGCCCCAGAAACCCCTATGCCTGCTGCTGCTACTGTACGGCCTGTACAACCTGCAAAACAGGCCCGCGACTTGTTGTACAGCCCACAGTCTGCTGTACGGTAGGCCGTCGTGATCTGTACAGCCCCTGCTGGGTTGTACAACTATCTGTGGCCTGCTGTACTGAAGATTTTCCAGGTCCTAACAGGCTGCCAACTAGGTCTGTCTTTGACCTCAAGTTGGCTCTAAGTTTCAACTGTCAAACAAGGGTTTGCTGCTGTTTTATAACAACAAACTGTCAGTAACTTCTTTGCTGTTCTGTTACGGTTACATAGGCCATTAAGGTGCTCTAGCATGTAGTTTTTTCACAAGATGTTAGCACATGCATACCATAAGCTATATAACACACCTAGAGATCTTTTAGAGCTGAAATAATGCTGTTCTAAACACTAGCATACATGAAAATGAACACAAGTATTTTTGGTCAACATGACCCTGGATAAACCACCCCCCCCCGGGGAAAAGCAGTTTGGAATGGAAGTATATATAAGTGGTGTCTAAAGCATGAGATACAACAACAAATACAATATGATGGAACCTGTATACAAAGCAAGCTCCTCTCAAGTTGTGCCAAAGGATCCAAGGAGATATGCGCCCAAGCTTAGTGCGCCCTCTCCTTTTGTTGCCAAATCCACTGAAGTGAAGCGCCCTTAACCTTGGATGCTCTGAAGAAGAAAACCTTGCACCACAATGTGCTCTGGTATGCTACCTCTCCACTGAGACACTCAGATCTGACTTCCTCCAACTGTAGATGCTCCCTGCTAGTGATGCACCCTCCTCCTATGCTGCACCCTCCTCCAAACAAGCATGATCACCATCAAATAATAGGGACCCAAGCTCCCAAAGCTCCTACATGCAAGGAAGCGCCCAAGCTGCCCTCTTCCAATGCCTCCATTCTCAAGCTCATGCTCCTCCTAAATCTTCTCAAGTGAACAAAGAAGTGAATGGAATGAGCTCTCCTTTGTCCTTGCACCCTCCTTAAGGATGCATAAGGAAACCTAAGAAATGAGTGGATGAGACCATCTCATCTCATCCTAAGTCAATGGTTGAGATCATCTCAAATGAATCTCAACTCAAAACCCACTTTACTTAAGTTTCCATAGTTTCACTTTATGTCCCTTAATTCACCCACAAAGTGAATTAATTGTCATTTTAGGCTAAAATGACCAAATTTCACTTTTGACTTAAATCTCCTAAGTCAAAGTGAAATTAGACATAAAGTACATGGTACATGGTACAAAGTACTTCCCACATCTGTTTAGAAGCTCACAAACACAAGCGGACCACTTTCCAAGATACCCAAATCTCAACATGTACGACCCCTCCAACAAACAATTGAGGGCTCTGCCATGTTTGTACGACCTCTTGAAAGGACTCTGGCTGTTGTCGTTTTCTCCCATGACTAGACGTGGTAAAAGGCAAATAAAAGGCTTGGAAGGTATCACCTCACAAATAAGAGGAACCAAGTGTGTAGTCTGCCTTCATCAAAGGCACCCATGAATGAGATACTACGGTCCCTTGTATGCTAGTTGCCTAACCTTGAAGTCTAACCCCATGACCATCTCATAATCATTACATGACAGTGACGAAACAGTCTTTGGGAAATATTTTTAATACTTAGGTGTTAGTCTGGTCTCTTTGGGCCTCTGATAGCATTTTATACCTTGACTTAGTAAGTTGTATAACCTTCTTGAGCTTGTGACAAAATATAATTATGGGGCTTAATGGTTTGGTTTAGATGACTTTTATATTACGTTGATTATCTTATCATGCTAACATGACTTGTTTCCTTGTAGACATACATGTTTTAAGTTGTCTTGCAGTCTTTCACCAAGTAGATGATCCAGTAATTATTATTCTAGCTGTTTTCGGACATCACTGGGGTTAGCTAACCCTCAGTTGATTGACACATTTGCATTTGACGGATGCCCGAGATATTTCACAAGCCACATCGTCATCACTTTTGAATGACTTGACCCAGTTCCCAGCTCAGTCAGATGAATTTTAAGGCAAATCGTTGCATACCCTAGGGTTACATCTCCCTTGTTTGATTAGTTCCTGCTGATCGTTGGATGATTTTGGGTGATGATTTGGTCAAGCATTTTTATGATGTATAAGCCACTTAGAAGCCTTCTAGAAGGAATTTAATGCTATTCATCATCTCCCGGTAAATTATTGTGCACATCATCAAGATCGATTTGAGCTTGGGATTTATTTTTCCACTAGAAGGAGGATCGTTGCAATTAATTGAGGAAGAAAATTAATTGTTTGACTATTTAGATAGCCTTGGGAGGCTCACTGCACATCACCAAATGAACATTTGCCTAGATCGTGGGACTTAGGGAGGATAATCCCTTGCTTCATGGAGGAATTTAATGGATAGATAGACTCTTTCCTTGGTTAAAGGATGATGGCATGCTTCGAGGAGAAATCATTGGGTCCTCGTGCTTGGTCAAAGATGCATTATGGAAATTTATTTTCCATATTTATTTTAAATTTATTATAAGAAATCCCTTTTTTTACCAAATCGCATGGTCAAAGAGGTTAAATCATTTTTGAAAGGGGATAAATTGATACATTAATCATTGTGGGATTTTATTTAAATTGGGATATTTATTGTGGATCATCCCTAGCAGGATTAAATATTTTTAAAGGGATTTTATTTTTATTTTTTTAGGAACTCTCTAGAAGAGATTAATAAGTGGACAAAATTTGAATATTTTTAGGGAAAACCCTAAAGTTGGTTGATTTGTGGACAAATCCAAGTGAGTGGAAGATTATAAATCCATCACTTGAGATTTGATAAAGAACTTTTTTTTTGAGATACCTCTCAGTATTATTATTCTCTTCTTCCAATGGCGCTCTATGGCTTTCTTCTTGGTGTTTGGATGTGATGCGCCTTGCTTGGAGGAACTTATGTTTAATGCTTAGAAACATTCCTTATGGTGGATCTCTCTTTGTGAAAATTTTTATGCTCATGCTATCTACTCAACAAAATCTTGGTGAGATCTATTTCATTTTTTAAGTTTCTTGGGTATTATTTTGTTTGGATCTAAGGAGATTTTTCTCAAGAGCTAGATAATAAACTACACCTCTTGAAGCTTATCTCTTGGATATTTTTCTTGCATTAGGGACTAGGTAAAACTAACAACCCTCTTGTAGGTTATATCCATCTTTTGAAAGTTCTTTTGGGCTAGGCGATTTGTTTCCAACCCTCTTGCAAGATAGTGACAAGCTACAACCTACAAGGGAGATCAATTTCAACATTCTTCTAGCTCATCTTCAAGCTCTTTGACTCCATCACCCAGTAGGACAAGCCACTAATCTATATTGGAGAAGGGAAATATCTGCATTGGGAAACGTGAAACAACAACCAATTGAGAATTTGACTTCACAGCTATATTCACACCCTTAGGGCGAGTCATCTTGCCCTTGGGGCGATTTTTTGGGGGCCTCTAGCCTCCTCATTTTCTAAACCCTCTTTCACATTTTTCTCCTCTCTTATTTTTGTAACCCTAGGTTACTAGATCTAGTCTTTTTCTAACTAATTTTAGGAAATTAGCACATGGGTTTTGTAGGCCATGCCTAGATCTACAATTCTCGATAGCTAGTTTGCATTTTGAGTGATCCAATTTCTGTAGAAACATGGTTAAAAGCTACAGCCATTAGGGCTTTTTATGCAGAAAATTAACAGTTAGGACAGCTTGCATTTGAGTAAGTTTTAAGCTTTAGTTTTAACTAGTCTTTCCTTCTAACACTTGGGTAGTATTATTAGGGTGTCTTAGCTAGTTTCTAAAGCTTTCTAGTGGATTTTGAAGTGGTTTTAAATCTGATTTCACTGCTGCAAATTCATATTTCAGATCTGGTTATACTTCTTAAAGTGCTCCAAAACCTTCTAAAATCATACTCCCTTTGTTGAAGAAATTGCTAAGTATTTGGGGGCTTTCCTCTTGAATGTTTTGGGTTTGCTTTGAGGTGATTGACTTGACATTTCAGATCTGATATCTATGTTTAACCACTGCTGCAAATTACATTTCAGATCTGGTTAAGTGTTAAAAAGTGCCCTAAAAATCTCTTAAAATCACCTTTTAGACATTGGGATTAAATTGCGTCTTTATCTCTTGTTTGTGGCAAAGGAGATCTAATTCGACTGGCTAAATTCGAGAAGTTAAGAGTTCTGATTTCCTGTCTTACATGACAGCCCATAAATCTGGTGTATGTTTCAAACAAGTCTATGGTTCATTTCTAAGTGTCTTTTGTGGAAAATTGTGGAATTGGAACTAGCTTGTTGAAAACGTTTTGTGGTGATTGAGTGCTGGAATATATCTCATTCATTTTGAAGTGCTTTATCATTCTTAAGGAATCATTACTTAGTTAAGATAGCCTTCAAAGCTTGCTATTTCAATTGCTAAATATCTCATTGCTTTAGGAAGAGCTATATTCAAGTAAATTGCCAGTAATTTCTATCACTGTTTGATTCACTTATTGCATTTGGCATTTTCATTAAAAGTGATTTACCTTTCTTTGCTTTGCAATTATCTAAGTGCTTAATTGAATAATCATCCAAGTGGGATTTATTTTCTGGGGGGTCTTAGAAAAGTCGTATTCGGGCGTCTATAAACATAGGAGTTGTCGTTACTTTGCCAGTGCTGCATCTCGGGGGCTTGTAGTTCTCTCACGTACCTCGACGTATATTAGAAGACTACGGTCGCTTCGTTGTACTTGGAGGTATATAGAGGGGCTCCTGTCGAATGGTTGCGCATTAGACAACACTACTACCGATTGTGCTCCTTGTAGATTTTTAATGACAAAAATCAGCAAACTGAAATTTATGTCAAACACTTAGGAACCTAGAGATAACTGTCTTCATAAACTTCATAAATGCCTTAAACCCACATTTAGAAATTACCATAAGCAGAAATACACATTGCTAAGCAAATATGCAGCAAAAATAAACACAATGGACAATAACCCATAAAACTCAGAAATTTAGGCAAAAGCCAAGGAAAATCCCAATGTGGGGAAACCCAACGAGAAAGAGAGAGATATTATTCAACTTCAGGAAAGTACAATACAACAACAATATCACATTTCCAGTCAAGAGAAATCACTTACAACACCCAAACAGTCCCACCAAAATCTGCCTCGATTTCCATGCGAAGTCCGTACTACTGTATTGCCCTCCTAGAAATGGCAGCTCCTCGAAAATAGAGCCAATAGTCTATTGTACGGACTGTCCTGTACGGCCCAACAACACAAAATAGCCTCGAAATTCGTGCCAAGCCCTGGCTCAAAATCTGTTCCCTTTCCTCTTGCTATACAGACTATATGGATCTGTACAGTACGGCCTCCAATAGCAAAAAAATAACTCAGCCACAAAACATAAATTCTTTCCTTGGGATTTGTGCCCTAGATCCCTTGGAAAATGTGCCCTCTTTGCTGCTCACTTTCCTCTCTCAAGCTTACTCAGAAAATCTCTCTTGCTCCTCTCAATGTGTCTTGCACACTACCCGATGCATTCTTTTATAAATTTGAAAAATGACATTTTCCCTCTAAAGTGTCTTTTCATCTTCCCCAACCCTAAATCCAAAGGCCAAGATTAGATCTTGCCTTTTTCAAGATCAAGGGTCATGATCCATTCCCTCCAAAATGAATCACTTGAAATATTAAAGTGATTTTCACTTTATTACATAAGACTACTTTATGAAATAAAGTCACTTTAAAATCAGAAGGTACACTTTATTAAAAAGTCACTTTAATAAAATAACCACTTTACAACTTTATAAAAACCTATTACAAAGTTAAGTGACTAGTAGTGTAAATATAAGGTAACATCTGCATACAAGACAAAACATGTGGAGTACCTCCCAAGCTAAAAAGCTAGCACTCCTATCTTGGAGACCACCTAGAATCCTTGAAACAACTAAGCAAACCTATTGGTCATCTTGATTGTTGTAGTGCACCGAAAACAACATTCGGGAAGATTGCCCTCTCGTACCAGGGTGGCTTGAGAACCCCTTAGGTATATTTGAGGGCTACAACAATTGGACACTCCTGTGAGGATCTTTCTGCCTAAGCCTGTCGGGTATACACATTCATTTGGCCAAATCTGACATTGCCTTAATATTAAAATTCTGATCACTTGGTATTTAAGATTACAACTTTCACATCAACGATCAGTGGCGGGGTTAACTTATTGTTCTTGGCTCTTTTTTACACTTGGCATAACTAACAATGTGTTGCAAGTGATCTCCCCTTTACCCTTACCTTCACATTTCCCTCATCCATTCATAGCCTTTAGAACATTCTTGACCTTGTATCTTGACCTCCTAGGGCCTTTCTAGACTTTTCCATTGTCTTTCCCCAGGGGTAACCTGGGACTTTTCCTGAGGTGACAGTGGGTCTTGTCCCGGTGTGTTGTCCATTGGTTGCAATTGCACAAGGTTCTAGTGCAACCTACAATCTCTGCGATAACAGTTCCCAAGGCTTGGTGAACCTATTCAGTGCCACATTTACGAGTTCTACATCATCCACTTTCTCTTTGATGGCTGTAAGTTGATTACATGTCTGGGTGATCCTCATGAAGTAGCTGGCAACATTGTCAAATCTTGACATTTGGATGGATCTGAGCTTGTTTCTCAAGATCATCTTCTTGTTCAAGTTATTGCTCTAGAACAAATCCACTAGAGCCTTGAACATTTCTATGGCCGACTACTTATCTGCCACGTGAGGGATCAAATGATCCTTCACGGCATCTAAGATCACTCTCTTGGCTTTGATGTCCTTCTTCTCATGAGCCGCCAACTGAGTTACATCTATCGGTGGAGTAACAACCTTCTGCACGATCTCACAAAGGTCATGTTTCTTCAAAAGCAAGGTTACCCTCGCCTTCCAAGAGAGAAAATTTGATGCTCCACCCAACCGATCTTCAAACCTAAGACTGGTTGCTGCCATTTCTAGATCTGATCAAACTGTCATGGAATTAACCCTGCTGATTTATTGATCTGCAAAAATCTTCCGAAATTGACTTTCCTTCAGAGTTACAACTCTGATACCATGTTAATTTTCTAATCCCAACCCTAGATAAATTATTTCCTAGTGATTTCCTTGTTGAAAAATTAAATTGCAGCTCACTGAATAATTTACACTTGCTAAAATAATTAACAGGAATTAAATAGCGGAAGCAAAATGGAAACCAATCTCACAATTACACATGCACAACAAATTTTTTCCCTTCAAATCTGCTTTTCAATAAATAATGTCCAAGCATACAAGGGCTCCCTTACCGAGAAAACGGTCCAAGGAAGAAAACACAACCAATAGCAAACTCGACAAACATGCCCTCTGAGAAACCCTCTACCTGCAAATCTGCCCCAGAAACCCCTTTGCCTATTGTTGCCACTGTACGCCCCCTGTATGGCTTGTATGGCCTTGTTGTACGACCTGTACAGCTTGCAAAACAGGCCCATGACCCACAACCTGTTGTACGGTGGGCAGTCGTGACCTGTACGGCCCCTGTCGGGTTGTACGACTATCTATGACCTAATGTACGACCCCTCCAGCAAACAATTGATGCCTTGGCCTCCTGGAAAGTACTTTGGCTATTGTCCTTTTCCTCCTTGCCAAATCTGCAAAGTGAAAGTCCTTCTCCATTCTCAAATGAGTCATTAACTCCTTGCTTGTTTGTCTTCTCCTCTCACCTTGGCTTCCTTTATAATCTTGAGTTGAGCCAAAACCCTTATCTCCAAAGTGATTAATGGTTGAGAGTAAATCTCACCTCAGTTGAAATCAATGGCTAAGATTCATTTAATTAATTTAATTCACTAATGCCCAAAACTTAGGCATTTCATTAAATTAACCTCCATTTATTATAAAATGACATTCACTTAATAATTAAATTATTAAAGTGAATTTCCAAAGTTCTGAGAGGTATTAATGTCGATTTCCACATGTTAGACACAAATCAATGTGAAAATACCTGTCTGAGCTACAAACTTCAACAAGAGATGTGTAACGTGTGTAACATGCATTAACTTAGATTGAATAAAATTGGACATTTGACCTTTAATGTCAAAATGGAATAGCATTTGACATCTAATCTCAAAAAGATTAATGCCAACATAAAAAAATAAAAAGCCTCTATGTGCTTAATAGATCTGGGGTTAGTCCCCAAGGTGTAGGACAGTTGGTGATGGAGTGTGCTGTTAAGGCACTCCGTGATGTTAAAGTCACCGGTTCAAAACTTGCAGGGACAAAAAATCCAGCCATGTTAAGGGTTGGTGTGGCTCAAGCTAGGTGCGATCCTCAGGTGATTTTGACGGGTTAGATGCCCCTGAGTCGCGGTTTCTCAGCCACAGGTTAGCCCCACAAGCCACAGAGAAACTAACAAACAAAAAAAAATAGATCCGGGGTTAAGATGGATCTATGCTAGTTATATAATATTTTTATCCTTTATGGATTACATGGCTTGTCCCTTTTCTTATAATTCCCGATGGCTCCTTGTAACAACCGCCAAGTCCATTACAAGTGGTATAAGAGCAAGTTTGAGACTTGCTGGCCTTTGGCCAAATTTATTGCTCGTAGAAACAAGCTTCCAAGGAGATAACCCACCTTTCAAAAAAAATTCATAGGCGGGTAGCCACTCTACAGTTCATCATTCCACACACCTTGCTCAACACATTCCACAGTCATTCTGCACACTCCCTTTCCGTATAAACCAACAATTTTAGAAACTCACCACCAAAAAAAGAATATGCAGGCATGTGACTGTGACCAATCTATGATTATTTAACTGTAAGTAGCATTCCGTAAAAATGACTAACGATAAAGCTAAAATTTAGAACATGTTAATCAGATAATGAAATTTTTGAATCCAAAAAAGGGGTAATGATTCCCTGTAGTTAGCTAAAGTATGGTGAAATAAAATGTGTTCGATGTAAAGCAGCATTGAAAGGTAGCTCGAGTCTAATCACTATCTAAGATAAGAATTAAGACAAGAATGCCATACCTTTGAATATGGAATATATTTTGGAACAGTAAAGATGCAAGCCTTATGAAACTCAGCAAGCACAAGATCCATTGCAATTGGAACCTATAAGAAACAAAGCACCACAAGATCATCATGATAAATTCATCATTATAATAAATTCTACAGAGGAAATTCTTTTTTAGAGAATACTAATTCATTCTATGTGCTCCCTTGTTATATATGATCAATTACAGTTGTGTAACAGTAAACTGTAAAACAATAGTGTCCATGAATCGTAACTTTAACCTATGGCAACTCCCATTTATTAAAGAAACATGAAATATAGCATATTTATAGGAAATGAACATGTTTGTGGCATTTTAATAAAACATCTGTTTATTAGCACAAATTGAACACAATAAATATAGAAATAATATTCCTTTCCTTTGGACACAAATTATCTAAAACTTTTAAGCTTTATGAAGTGAAGATCAGCTCAAAGAGTTGATTGCAATCTTCAGGGAATACAATAAAATCAAAATACATTCATTGATATAACATTTTTAAAAGGTATTGTTTAAAGTTTCAATTAGATTTTGCATTTATGCAAACTACTAGTGATGATGACAATGATGAGGTTAATATCCACTAAGGCCAACCTTTGGTTTATCAGACCTTAACAAAGAAACATTAATTAATATGTTTTATTCTGTAAAACATCGTCTATCACTCACCATGAGCTGTTTCTGTTAGGTTCTCATCGTTGAGCTTAGCTTACGAGCAGTCATACAGACGGCTCTCCTTCAGCTTCATATAGAGCCAGTCGGCTCTCAGATTGGTTGTCTTAATTCGAGGGTTTCTGGAGGTCAGATCCAAACTTTTCGCATGCCAACAGACTAGAAATTTGCAGGGCTCAGGGGTTTGACAGCAGGGTTTTCAGGGGTATTTGAGCTGCTCATCCTAATGCCCTCGCCCTCAGAACATCTGCCCATTTTGATGTCTCCTCTGCAGGTTATTCACCCTTTATCTTTGTTGCACGGAGAAACATATTCCTCCGCGTTTTCAATAACCTATTCAAGGGGTGGGATGACAGACCTGTTAGTACACTTTTCCACCCTCCAATCAGATCTGATATGCAGGTAAAATCAGTGATGGAAAAGGGGCTAATTCAAGGAGAGGATGCCCCAAATTGTCACGGGCAAGCTTCCTCTCCGTTCAGGCTTGTGCGTGTCAACCTCAGTGGGGAGTCCCTAGGTACTGGGCTGCTGATTTGTTAGCTGATTTTCTGCAAAAACAGCAGCAAAAATGCTTTGGACAGCGTGTAAACACTCCACCAAAGCGTTAGAAAAAGATAATTTAAAGTCACATGGAGGGATCCTGCAGTTTTAGCATGAGAAATATGAAAGAAAGGAAGAAAAAACCACTTAGAAGATGAATATTTATCTCAATAAATGGTAATAAACTACTAATCAATTTGCAAGAGTAAGAACATAATACCGACAAGAAGAAAAATTCGACAAAAACACAACACTTCTTTATTTAAAGGCCTTCCAAAGGATTGATTGTGCCACAATAGACAAGTCCAAAACCGGTACAGTGGTGTCTTCACACAAAGAAAGAGTAGCTAGTCTAAGAAGAATGAGATGAGAGAGAGAGTAATAAACCAATGTAGAGACCTCCAATATATAGTGAAGAGGGGAGCACTTCGCAATAACAGACCATGGGTGCATGAGAGAGGGAGTAGGAATGGGGAAGGTGCGT
The DNA here is from genome assembly GCA_032191745.1 of Picea mariana. Classification (NCBI taxonomy): domain Eukaryota; kingdom Viridiplantae; phylum Streptophyta; class Pinopsida; order Pinales; family Pinaceae; genus Picea; species Picea mariana. The sequence continues at coordinate 24,131 of JASDQU010107280.1, read as the reverse complement.
GCCTGAAGGGGAGAATAGGAGTGATGAATACATGCACATAAGGTCATATAGTGAAAGGGATAGTCAACTCTCCATGTATGATAGTGAAGGCTAAGTGGGAGGCGTGTTAATTGAAGGAAATAGGAGAATACACCCTATAATTTAGGGAGGGCGCATGAGAGAATGGAGTTTAGGGAGAGTAAGAGAAAATAGGCGGTGGAGAGAGAAAAGAATAGGAGATTTAGGGGAAGGGAAAACGCATGGACAGAGTTAAGAATAGTTCTAGTGAATGAGGAAGAGGGAATGGCACATGGTCAAGAGGATTGCGTCCTAAATTTTGGGGAGAAGGCACAATAGAGAAGAGGAATGGGAGAATAGGGACTTATGTGAGAGAAGTAGGAGCTTTAGGGAGTGTAGAAGATGCGCCTTGCACAAGTTAAGTGCTAGAATTTAGGAGAGGGAGAGGTGAGGTGGATCATGCATGAGAGGAGAAGGAGTAAACACCAAGGAATGCACCACACGTGTGGTAGAAGAGAGGGAGTGAGGGTGCATTCTAGGAAGAGGAAATGGATAATGAGACAAGAGGGATGTGCCTTGGTGTTTTAAGAAGGGTTTAGGTGCATGGAGGAGGGAAGAGTAATCAAATGCATGTTCAAACACTAAAATTGGCTAAGATATGCATGCGCTAGCCAAAGAGGGAGAATGCACCCTATTTTTTAGGGATTTAGCATTTAAGAGAAATTAAAGGGTAATTAATGAAATTAATTTGCATGGAAAGTGAGTTAATGATGAGTGAGAGGAAATTAGTGAGTGATTTAAGCCTTGATTGGTTCAATCACGTCGATGAGAGTGCCACCTCATCCATATACCCCCTTTAATTAATTAATTTTTCACTTTAATGCTTTTATCCTTGGGAAGTGCACCCGCCATTAAATTATGCCAATTAGATGTCACATGTTACACTGCATCACTACCACATGTCGGGATTTGACCCTGTCACTTGTCACCTCTGGAGCCGACCTCCCCTGATATAAATAGAAAAATAGGGTGTGGCTCATAAAAAATAGGAAATAGATAAAAACATCAACGATGATAGAACACTGCCATGTGTCAAATGTCTAAAAATAGACACTGCTAAAAACAGAATCCCATTGCATGTCAATGATATCATACTCATCGGATTCGATTTTCCATAAGGATTCCAAATATGAGATCAGAATTGACATGTGAGCCTTGGTGCTCTACCTGCTAAAAATAGAAAATGGTGACAAGTCACCCCGAAAAAGGTCCAAAAGACTCAGAATGTCTCAAGGAACAATATTGCACACTCAGAATCCTGATTTGAGGTCTGGAGCTCAACCTGCTAAAAATAGAAAGTACTTGCATACCGCTCGGAAAAATGCCATTGAGTTAAGTATCATGCAAGGACCAACTCTATATGCTCAAAACTGTCAAATGAGTCTTCGATCACTGTCTTCTAAAAAGTAGGGTCACCTCCTATATATAGAAATCTCTCTCAAATCCCTGTGAAATTGTGCTAGCTCTAACTCTAAAACAGAAACAACCATATACCAGTCCTGTACCTGTCTCTGATGGGAACCAAAGTAATGCATGTTGGCTCTTAACCCTCAGGATTTTCAAGGGTGAAAATCCTGAGGTTAACAATGTTGACTCAAGGCGATGGGATCCCCTTGTGGGATGTCGAGAACCATATGAATCACCGTGTCTGTAAAATGAAACTGATGCTCTGTGAAAACTCTGTAAGAATGTACCAAAATAGACCCCTGTAATTGTGTGGAAGAAAAAAAGGTCTTGTAAGTTGACCAAGAAGATCATGTAAACTGACAAGTGATACCAAAGCCTATCCAATGGGCAATGGAGCCAAAGCAATGCAAACCTCCCACTGAAATACTGAAACACAAGGGGTCTCGTCCAAATCCGCTACCTGCTACCACTCAATATGTACACTCCTCCCTGAGGTAAATGTGTTGATGTCGACATAAGGGAGAGAGTCACTTAGTCAAATGTCAATAATGTAAACACCTACCAAGTGTGAAGGAACACCACCAATAATGACAATGGGTCCTAAAGTACAAGCACGACCTGTCATTGTGAAAGATGTTTTGAAGTCGAATAATGACAAGGATCATCCAATTAAGGCCCAATGATACTCAACCTTGTCAAATGCGAGATAACTGCCAATGAGGCTAACGACTACCAAGGTGCTCTAATTCTGGGTCGCCCGTAGATAATGTGTCGAAGTCTATACAGGATGACCTACTAAAAAGAAGAGCAATGATGTCTCTCTTCCCTCAGCGCGAAGTGATAACTCAAGAAGATATAAGATGAAAAACTAGGCACCATATTCCTATTGCTGGATGAGGGGTGCAACTGACTCAAAGCAGAAGGCTCAATGATAAGGAATGAAGAGACAACATAAGATGACTCGAGACTCTCCTATGTCGCTTCAACTACTCACCCTAAAGGCTCAATGCTTTGGGAACATGAACAAACGAGACCCCCATGTAGGCTTACTCTATTGATAGACACACAGGCTCAACATATGAAAGATAAGACACTCAAATTTTGACCTAGGAATGGCAATAGTGGACATCCATTATATATGAAAGGAAAAACATCACAAGATTCGACCACATACTGATATAATTTGGCAAAAATCAGTGACACCTAAGCAAAGAATGAAAAGTAAAGGACTGAAAGGAAAGGTACTGCAGAGAAAAGGTAAATTGTTGTCCTAACAACTAAAAATTAGCAAGAAGGAAAAACTGAAATGACAATGCGGAAACGAAACAAGGAACTACTCTACTACCCCCAAAAGTTTCTACCTCAATGCTGCCAAGATCAAATCACCATACTCAAAGGACCAATGTAACCATGTAGCCAAATGATTAGTCTGGTGGGAAAGATCAACAAAGTCAACCTTCCAAGGGGACCAATTGTGAAATCTCATATGACCCAAAGATGCCTTGATGTACTTACTAATGAAGGCATAATAGAAGGGTGTTGGTTGATTGAAGGTTGTTGGCTGAGATTCAAAACATGGTATTTCAACAGTAATAAGCATGAATGTACAAGAGCTGAAACTCTTAGAATCTTTCTACTAAAATACCTCCATCATCGTGAGCTCAATTGGATCATGATGAACTTTGATATCTAAGCCCTAATCAATCTCATGATCCTAAAGAACAACCTTTGGATGCAGAATCGTAGGCAAAGTGTAAGGGACATCATCCTCTGGTTGAACCAAAAGTGGCTCCTCCTGTTGTAATGGTATTTGACCAAGTTGGTCCTAGACCACTACTAGGATGGGCACAGATGAAGTCTCCTAATGATCCAATTCTACTTGGTTGACTTATGGTTCGTCCTCTTGAAAATTTTCATCATCACTAATGAAAGGAACCAACGAACACTCTTCAGCACTGAAATCTTCACCTTCATCTTCCTGGAACTCTGCATATGACTCAAGTGGTGCAGCTACTGGTTCATGATCATCTAAACCTAAGGGACCATCATCTTGCTCATCTTTGGGAACCCGACATGGTGCAAGTTGTGGTTCATCTTTAATATCAAGGACTTCTTGCACCTTTGTAGCAACTGATGGTTGAAAATCATGGATTGAAAGGAAACCATAGGTTGCAATGAAATGTCTTTCTAACTTAAAAGCAATACCCATAGTTTGAGGTTTCTTACTCCTATGAAAAATACCCAAACTTCCATCAAATGCCTCAAGATAAAAAATCAAAGCACAAGCATCATTAGGCCTTATAGTAGCAAGAAATTTATAATAAGTCTTAGAAAAACGTGCATTGAAAACAACGATGGTCTCATCCCCATTCTTTTTAATATTAGTAAAAGCATTAGTTAAGGTGGAAAAATTGTCTTGTTTATCCGACCATCTTTCAGTGAACTTCTCTTGGAATGAATCCCATCCATCAATGGAGGCATCCAAAAGGGACTTGTACCATTTTCGTGCCTCCCTCTCAAGGGTCAACACAAACATCTTTATCACCACATCTTCATGTTCCACACAAAATACCTCCACCACTGTTAAAAAATCAGCCAAGTGATCCTTAGCTGATACTCCAAACTTCCCCACGAAACGAGGTAAGCGTTTAAGATAGTCACCTGCAGGTAAGTCATAAGGATAATTTGGAAATGCAACAAAACTCAATGGGTCAAAAGCAGAAAATCTCCACCTTCCTGGTGACCTCATAGTTGCGGCCATATTGTTAATCTGAGATAGAAACAAGCACAACTGCTTCCCTATAGGTTGAGATGAAAATAAAACCAAGATGAAGATGTCGAAATTACACTCACCATAGTGCTCGTCGAAAATAACTTACCAAAGAAATCAATATGGCTACCAACTTTGAGAGGAGTTCTTGGTGAAAAATAGACTTGTTCTGGAAAAGATGTTAGAGTTTGCTCAAGCTCGAAACTAGACCTTGTAAGGGAATCAAAACCGGATGATCTTCTTGTGCAAGTTCCCCTGTGGAGTCACCAGTTGAGCTTAAATAAAGTATAGCAATCAAAATAAAAACTCACCAATGTCATTGTCACCAAGGTTTGTGTTTCCCGGCAACAATGCCAATTTGTTAGCACACTTTTCCACCCTCCAATCAGATCTGATATGTGGGTAAAATTAGCGATGGAAAAGGGCTAATTCAAGGAAAGAATGCCTCAAATTATCATGGACAAGCCTCCTCTCCATTCAACTAGTGTGTGCCAACCTTAGGGGGGAGTCCCTAGGTACCGGGTTGCTGATTTTCTGCAAAAAACACACAAAAACAGCAGCAAATATGCTTTGGACAGTGTGTAAACACACCACCAAAGCGTTAGAAAAAGATAATTTGAAGTCACCTGGAGGGATCCTACAGTGTTAGCGTGAGAAAGATGAAAGAAAGAAAGAGAAAACCACTTAGAAGATAGAAGATTTATCACAATAAATGGTAATAAACTACTAATCAATTTGCAAGAGTAAGAACATAATACTGACAAGAAGAAAAGTTCGACAAAAACACAACACTTCTTTATTTAAAGCCTTGCCAAAAGGGTTGACTGCGTCACAATAGACAAGTCCAAAACCAGTACAATAGTGTCTTCACACAAAGAAACAATAGCTAATCTAAGAAGAATGAGAAGAGAGAGAGAGTAATGAATGATGCTGCTGCAAAAATCCGACCATAAACCAATGTAGAGACCTCCAATATATAGTGAAGAGGGGTGCACTTCCCAATAAGAGACCATGGGCACATGAGAGAGGGAGTGAGAATGGGGAAGGTACGTGCATGAAGGGGAGAATAGAAGTGATGAATGCATGCGCATAAGGTCATATAGTGAAAGGGATAGTCAACTCTCCATGTATGATAGTGAAGGCTAAGTGGGAGGCGTGTTAAGTGAAAGAAATAGGAGAATACACCCTATAATTTAGGGAGGGCACATGGGAGAATGGAGTTTAGGGAGTAAGAGAAAATAGGAGATGGAGAGAGGAAAGAATAGGATATTTAGGGGAAGGGAAAACACATGGTAGACATTTAAGGATAGTTCTAGTGAGTGAGGAAGAGGGAATGGTGCATGTTGAAGAGGATTGCACCCTAAATTATAGGGAGAAGGCCCAATATAGAAGAGGAATGGGAGAATAGGGACTCGTATGAGAGAAATAGGAGCTTTAGGGAGTGTAAAAGATGCACCTTGCATGAGTTAAGCACTAGGATTTAGGAGAGGGAGAGGTGAGGTGGATCATGTGTGAGAGGAGTAAACACCAAGGAATGTGCCACATGTGTGGTAGAAGAGAGGGAGTGAGGGCGCACTCTAGGAAGAGGAAATGGATAATGAGACAAGAGGGATGTGCCTTGGCGTTTTAAGAAGGGTTTAAGCACATGGAGGAGGGAAAAATAAATCAAAGGCATGTTCAAACGCTAAAATTGGACAAGATATGCATGCGCTAGACAAAGAGGGAGAATGCGCCCTATTTTTTAGGGATTTAGCGTTTAAGAGAAATTAAAGGGGAATTAATGAAATTAATTTGCATGGAAAGTGAGTTAATGACGAGTGAGAGGAAATTAATGAGTGATTTAAGCCTTGATTGGCTCAATCATGTCCATGAGAATGCCACTTCATCCATATGCCCCCTTTAATTAATCAATTCTTCACTTTAATGCTTTTATTCTTGGAAAGTGCACCCCCCATTAAATGATGCCAAGTAGATGCCAAATGCCACATTATATCACCACCATAGGTCAGAATTTGACCCTACCACTTGTCACCTCTAGAGCCGACCATCCCTACTATAAATAGAAATGGTTAAAAATAGGGTCTAGCTCCTAAAAAATAGGAAACTGACAAAAATGTCTAGGATGACTAGGAGAACACCACCATGTGTCAAATGTCTAAAAATAGACATTGCTAAAAATAGAATCTCGTATCATGTCAATGATATCATACTCATCGAATTCGATTCTCCGTGAGGATTCCAAATATGCGATTAGAATTGACATGTGAGCCCTGATGCTGTACTTGCTAAAAATAGAAAATGCTGACGTCACCCTGAAAAATGTCCAAAAGACTTAGAATATCTCAAGGAACAATGTTGCGCACACAGAATCCTAATCTGAGGCATGAAGCTCAACTTGTTAAAAATAGAAAGCACTTGCATGTCGCCTGGAAAAATGCCATTGGGCTCAGTATCATGCAAGGACCAACTCTGTATGCTCAAAACTGTCAAATCAGTCTCTGGTAACTTTCTCCTAAAAAGTAGGGTCACCTGCTATATATAGAAATCTCTCTCAAATCCCTGTGAAACTTTGCTAGCTCTAACACTGAAACAAAAACAACCATATACCAGTCTTGTACCTGTCTCTAATGGGAAGTAACCTATGGCTCACACAAGTGCTAAAACTTTGGGAAAATCTTTGAGTGCCATCCAAAGTAATGCATGATGACTCTTAACCCTCAGGATTTTCAAGGGTGAAAATCCAAGGGTTAACACCACCTCATTGTTGGTGGGGACACCAACATAAATGCAATTACAAAAATAATTTCAAAATCGAATTCACAGAATTTTGATGGCAACAACCACAATATAATGAACAATTGTATTCAAGAACTGATTAAAAGATTGGAAATCATGGAATTATCAAACCTAGAATTACACGCAATGTCTATACAGTCACCAATAGAGTCGAAGAAATTGAATCTGAGAACTTAATCTTCGAACAACAGTTCAATGATACCAAGAATCAAGAAATCCTTCACCCTCCCTAGGATTTCCTTCACGTGGAAATCCTAAACCTCAAAAGCAAGCAAGATGAGATTCATTCCTAACAGGCCTTATTCAAGCAAGAAGTTGAGACTCGATAGGAAACCCTCAATTCTTGGGTTCAAGTGGTAAGGGGGAGGAACAATGCACCCTGCCATGCAGAGGTCAAAGAAGTTGTCCAACCAAAATTCTTAGAGGAACAGTGTCAACGAACTTGAAAGTTAAAGTTGAAGGTGAGAGGAACCCCATCATCCTCATATCCTTCTCCAGATCCCATGCAGACGAGGGTCTCTTTTCTTCGAAATACTTTGGGTCTCTTTGAGTTGACTCCTGAGAGAGCATGGTTTGGCTCTAATTCCACACTCTTCCTCTATTTCCTATCCTCGGGGAATAGATTGTGTTGCCACCTTTATACACACCTCGGGTAATGTGGACGAAATCTTCAATCCATTGGGTGTGTCCTTGGGGGAAAGTCTCGAGTCAAGATGCTGTCACCTGATCCTCAACTCCTCTGTCTAGGCCAACTCCTAGCGAAGCCAAGGGGGGTAGTCCCTAAAGAAAATAATCTAAGGCTTGAACTAAGCTAAGTACAAGAAATGAAATCTAGGAGTTTATTAAAGAACAATATAACAATCTAATCTAGCAGCATGTATGATTCATTCACTATCAATGGATACTCTCAATAATATATAAGCAAATGATATACATTCATCAATAAATTACTTCAAGATAAATGAAATATTTGAAATGTAAATGCTTGAAGTAAAAGGCTTGAAATGTAAATGTAGTGAGACCAGTGCCAATAGTAAAATGATGCTACTGAAGAAAAGTGTTGCAAGTGTTCTTGTAAAATTTTATTAAGAGTTGTTTAGTTGGAGTGATTGTTGTGAGTGCAAGTCACTATGTGATATGTGTGCAAAGAGGTACAAGAAAAGAAATCAAATCTGGATTTGGCGTCAAAGAGGCTATCCCTCAGATTGGAGGCTGAACTATGCAGATGTCCAACAGGGAGGAGATCCCTCTGACTTCACACAGTAGCTCAAGAGACTGTCGGATGCCCAACATGGGGAGGACTATGTCCTGAGAGGGCCCATCTGACTTCACACACAATCTCTCTACATTTCTAATCAAACAATAGCAACTTAAAGGTTTTCCTATTAAAACTACTCTGCACTGACCAGCCCTGGTTCTGTATGAGCTTATTTCCAGAGATCGAGACTAATCTCGCAGAGGAAGGGCCAGGAACAATACTAGGGGGAGCTGAGGGGATAGTTTATTTCCAAATTTGAAAAGACAGAAGAGTAAAATGTTGATATTGAAACTAATCTAAAAAATTGAAATGTAACTAAACTAATCTAAAAAAATGAAATCTAACTAAATGTTTTGCAGTGCTTGTGATAAATTTTAGCTTTCTTTAGGTGAGAATTGTAAGCTTAAGCAAAAATGAGACAAAATGAACAATCACACACAGACACCATTCCCCCTAGGGGGAATGAAGAGTGGGACTATGTGGCCCACTGATTTAATTAATGAGGTTACAATCTTTTTGGGAAAATGCTTGTGGTCCCTTACAGGAACAAGACCACTAACTTTACAAATTTTCAAAAGTGTTTATTGATCAAAAGGGTGCTCTAGGGGGTCCTAGACGCTCTGAATCCGCCAAAACCGGTAGAGTCTCCCCTTGGCTGTTCACAAACCTGCCAAAATCAGCAAGCAAACAAGCCCAAAAGATGCTCAAAAACACTTTGGACAACTTATGGACAAAGTCAAATCTTATAGTAAAAATTTCTAAGAAAAAGAGTAAGTTAAACTAGCAACTTACAACACTAAAGTGGGCCAAATAATGGACTTCTTCAATGACTTTTATTGGCTGTTTGGGACAGCAAGTAAGAGGGTACTTAAAATACCAAATATGAATTTGAAAGTACTTTGGAAAAAATCTACCCTTTAGACTCTAGAAATTTAAAGAGATAGCTTGCTAAAAGTAGAATTTTTATGGCAGATCTAGCTTTAAATAATGAGATGAAATTGCAATCTAGATCTAACTTTTCTTTGCATGCTAGCTTAGATAGTTAAAGATTTGAAATAGGATTTAGATCTAAATACTTGCATGCAAACAAGTAATCAAAAGAGAAGTAGGAAATTTGTGAGAAAGAGAGAACGAGTGTTGGATGGAAATAGATCTTTGGGCTGTGGAGTCCTCTTGGTGTATTGTAGAGGGAGATTGCTTTGATAGAAGGAAATTGAAGATGTTGGAGACTCAAACTAGAGCTCTCCACTCCTTCAAACTAGAGGCCCTGCAAACTTAGAAAATTCTTCAAAATACTTTGTTAAAGGTGGGTGCACCCACTTCCTACATATAAAATCTAGAAAACATGTAAATCAAACTAGAAGAACATGAGATCATGGATTAAACATACTGGAAATAACAAGATTTAGCAATGCAAACTAGCTCACTAATATCTTACTATTCAAGGATAAATTAACAATAAAATTGCAAAAAACAAGTTTACCATAACCTCAACACATCAAAATGGAACAATGACATCCACAGATTTGCACAACACCACAAAAATGACCTCCAAAGTCTTCAATTCTTTATTCCACAATAACTTGAAAGCATTACAATAGCATAACCCTAGGTCTCCAATTCTAACTTTACAATGGGAGAGGGACCTTCATTATGTAGCCAAGAGGGTGACAATCCCAAGAGAGGGGGGCACACCACTTGGAGAGGGAGGGCGCACCATGTCTGAGAGGAAAAGTGACAAGTGTGGGTACAAGGCTGCCACATCCCATCAAAGTCCAACTAGATGACACTTGTGAGTGAGAGAGGTAGAAGGAGGGTGCCACCTCTCAAGACGTGGGCAGCCCTCCTCATGAGTGCACCACCTCTCCTCAAGGAGGGTGCACCTCATATGGAGAGATCCTCATAACTCAAGTTTCAATACACCTTGTTGCCGCCTTATACACACCTAGGCTATCATGGAAGAAATCTTCAATCCACTTGGTGTGTCCTTGGGGGCAAGTTTCGAGTCAAGGTGTTGTCACCTGATCCTCAACTCCTCCGTCTAGGCCAACTCCTAGCGAAGCCAAAGGGGGTAGTCCCTAACAAAATACTAAGGATTTTTTAAACTAAAAAAAGTAAAAGAACTACTTTTAGGAGTTTATTGCTTAATAAAACAAAGGCATTCAACACTTAGCATTCATCATTTGAAATAATCACATAAGTCATTTGTCCATAAGCATGCATATATCAAGTAGGATACAAGATCTGCAAGATTAACGAAATTAGTTAGACAATTGCATGAATGAAGTAAATTGCTCACATAAAGATAAACCAGTTGTACCAGTGCCTTAAAAGGAGTCGTGGGCAATTGTTGATCGCGTGTTTTATTAAGGTAAATTAAAGGTAGATTAATGAGAGAATATGTGGCCTCTTTAGATGCTAACTCTTTGTTTGGAAACTTGCGGAGAACTTACCGAAATCCAAGAGGTTTCACCAGTAAGTTCACTAAGGGTGTTGGATGTTCAAAACGAGTGGGAAACCAGGTCCCGAGAGGGCCTGCCTTACTTCACAGATTCCCCTTAGGTGTTTTCCTGCGCATTGAGCTAACAACTTCCGAGATTTCCCTAATTAAACTACAAGCAAGGTTTATTGACTTTGCAAGACTTGAAAGAGATCAACTTTATAAACTGCTTGTAACTCAAATGAAACCTTGTGAGAAACTTGAAACTTGAAAGAGCTTTGCAAGAAACTAAGAAAAATTAAAACTTGCAAAATTTATTGCTAAGAGTGGGAAACAAGCATTAAACTGAACATGCATAAAGATTGAAAGTAAATTTTAAACATGCATGTGAAATATGAGTGTTATGTGTGTTAGATTTGCTTAAGATTGCATGTGTGTTTAAGATCAAAAGATTAAACTTTGCACAGAAAGAAAATAAAACCAAACCACGACACAAATCCCCCTAATGGGGATGGAGAAACTGGGCACAAAAGGGCCTGCTTTTATTAAACCTATTACAATGAGAACTAAGTTCTCTTTGATCTTCTCCTTAGAAACTCAGATCCTTATAAGTTTTGGATCTTAAAAATTACAAGAAAATTAGAAAAGAAAAATCTTCTTTGATGAAGTGGGAAACCCCCGGATGCTCCGCAAACCTCGATTTCGCTAGAATCGACGAGATCTCCCCTTGTGCATGTTATTTCTGCAAGAAAACAGCAAGCAATTAAACCGAAAAGATGGCCAAAAACACTTTAGAAGTGTCTTTGGTCAACTCAATTTTTTTTTGAAAAATGACTAAGTTAAACTAGGCTAAAGCGAGGGAAAGTAACTAAAGAGTAAGAGCTAGATAGCTAAGCTCCTTAGGGTCTTTTAGGCTGATAAAAATCAGAAAACAAAGCAACTTTATATTTCCAAATTTATAACTTTAGAATCATGTAAAGATTTGCGTATCACTAGCCTCCAAAAATACTAGGAAATCAAAGGCTAACTTAAGACAAACTTAGGCTAAATCTAAAGAAAGATGAGATTCTTTAAACAAACTCTAGATCTAGCTTTTAAAGATGCATGCAAATGAATTAGAGCAGATTTATCTTTTCTATGATCAGCTATACTCTTGCATGCAACAGAAAACCAAAGAAACCAAATTTTTTGTGTAGAAATTTGAGTGAGAAGGGGGGAAGAGACAACTTGAAGCAAAGAACTTGAGCAATGAAGTCCAATTGATGTATTGAAGAGGGGAATCCTTTCGGTTGGATGAATTTGAAGGTGTTGGAAGATCAAGCTAGAACCTTCCACTCGTCCAAACTAGAGATCCTGCAAACTTAAGACAATCTTGCAAAGAAACTGTTTAATACGCTACACATAAAACCTTGAAAACGTGAGATTAAACCGATAATAGCATGAAATCATAGATTGCAATGTGCTATAACAAGATTTAATAATACAAGCAAGTTTACTAATATCTTATTAATGAACAAATAATAATTGCAAGAAAGATAGGTTTACCATACTCAACACATCACCAAAGGAGAAGATCATCCACACATTTGCACAAAACACCATGTAGAACTCCAAAGTCTTTATTCCTTATTCAAATAGCAAAATGATACAATGTGTATACGTCTTCGCTTCCCACAAATTCTGACTAACAATGGAGAAAGGGTAGCCTTGCTTAAATAGCATAAGGGGTGACAACTCCAAAGAGGGATGCGCATAGGGTTTAGGAGATGCGTGAGAGTTAAAGGGGAGTGGCACACTTAGTAAAGGGAGAGATGCATGGGGTTAAGTGGAGGTGTGTGAAGTGGAGGTGGAAGGGTAGTGGAGTAGAGTGTAGGTTGAGTGAAGTGGGAGTGAGTGGAGTGGAAGGGGGAGTGTGAGGGCGAGTGATGGCTTTGGGATGTGTGCCATCCCTTTAGGATGCGCCATCTCATCAAGTGGGGTCAAGTCCTTACATTGGGATCTCCTCCACGCCTTTCACCCTCAGTGAAGTCACCTTACACTTAGCTCCTCGCCTTGGTCTTCAGTGAACTGGAGACACAAAAAAAACATGTTTCTGACATGTTCCCCAGTTTCCCTAAAAAATAGGGATTTAATTAAATTACCCATTTTTCGTATTTTTAGAGTAAAATTCATTTTTTAGTGAAAATAATCATTTTTTTTGTCTCGAAAGAAAGGAAATAAGGGTTTACATGATACTCTGGATTAGAAAACAACAAAAAATATGGCATCTGATGATGTTTGATGCCATATTTTTACAACTTATTGCTTTACAATTAAAAAATTCCATTTTGCGGGAATTTTACTTTTTCACTAAAACATTTAAAAGAACCTATCAAACCTAGCCACAACTTCCATATGACTCAATTAAGATGACCTAGTATGAGCTCATATACATTCAGACACTAGGCATTGGTTATACCAAGCCAAGGCCTAACCACTAGCACATACTCCAGCTTTAAAGTCAATCTCTTGAGTGAAAAAACTTAGAAATTATTAATCGCTCACAAAGGCAGGCAAAAAAAAATTAACAAGTGAAAAAAAACACTATAGAGTACATGCTCGTACCTAGGTCTTAGGTAGCCAATAGCCTTTCACAATATCTCATACTCATGTCATTTATTACAATGATGGAAATGCGGAAAAAGGTGGTCTTTTGAAAGACTGGATGAACTTTGAACTCTGTCATATGAGCACTGACTGCTCAATCTCTGGCGGCTCATCAGAAAATCCAGCTTGTGCAAATTGGTGGATAACACACCCAACTCACTCTCAACTCCCAATTAGGTGCCAACAAGGCTTAGTCAACTCAAATGAGGGTGAGTTAACTTGAAACATGTCTCCAACATCTTTCCCAAAAAATAGCCTTTGTTGATTTTTTGTCTTTTATTTGTCTTTTATTGACTTTTGTGAGAAAAATTAATTTTAAGAGATTAAAAATCACTAATTTTACTCACAAAGTGGGTACATCGGTAAAGTGGGTATTCTGAGTGTGAAAACAAATACCCCAAAGGCATATAATGCCTCCTAGTACCACTTTTTTAACTTATAACATATTTACAATTAAAATATCACGTTTTTCCGGGAAATTTATTTTTGCATAAAACATTAAAAAAAACCTAAGGGGGACTTAGCGCATTTCCATGAGACTCTAAGAGGATGATTAGCATGGTAATATACATTAGACACTAGACTTAGATGACCAAGCTAAGGCCTAACCATCAGTACACACTCCAACTTTGGAGGAAATGAGTGAAAAAACTCAAAAACTATAACTCGCTTAAAAATTCAAGCAAGAAATAATTAATAAGTAAAAAAACACTCTAGAGTGATGCACTCATAATTAAGTCTTACGAGGCTAAGCCTTTTACAAGTTCATCATGCTAAATTCATCTTATTACAATGCTCCATAGGGGTATGGAAATGCAGTAAAAAATCAGAAAAAGGGGCCATAATGGCCGACTGGACTTCTGAACTCTGAATTTTGAACAAGTATTTGTTCAATCTTTGGCGGCCCAACTGCAAGTCCATCCTAGTGCAACTTTGTGGGTAACAGATTGCAAGCCCTTCAAGCTAAGTGGAAGTTTTTTTTACTCCATCAAATGATTTTCCTCGATGCTAATCTTACAAGATCACAAGTAGCAATGCTCAAACAGTTCCAGGAACAAGTTGTTGCAACTCAAAAAACTAGCAAGTGGACCATTATCAAAGATCTTAGAGTAGTCATCAAGGACACCCCCCTAAGGGGTGGACTTGACCTGAACTTACCAAATGATGCCCTTGTCAAGTGGGAGTTGGGTTGTTGGGGATCTCTATTGTGTGTTGGAATTGCAATGGAAAATTTTTGTCTTCTCCGAGTTCAATTTATGATGCTCTTAGATCGTCAAATATTTTATGTTTGACCGAGACTCATGAGGGCCCCACTAGGTCCCATCCCGATTTACCGAGGATATCATTGTTTATCAGTTTGTAGACAAGGGACACGAAACTTAGGCAATGTTCAGGGTTTAGTCCCTAGGGGATGTTGGCCATTTGGCCAGTGACTCCCTCCATAACAGAGTCTCTGTAATGATCCCAAGCCATTATGCCAGGATCATCACGGTTTTGGTGTCTTTTTAAAACTTTTTCTGAGTGAGGTATTTCATCAAACACTTCATTGATCTACTTGTTTAGATGTATTTTCTTGCAGGATGGCCTCTTGATTTCGACCTTAGGGTTTACTGATGTGTTTACATGTGTGTTGCAACAAATAACAAGAAGATACAATCATGGAACATACCTCAACCATATGCAATATGATAGACAAGCCAAAACATCTCAAATCTTCTTTTATTCATAAGATAGAAGAACTTGCTACAATGGAGATGCCGATCTGGAATGCTCAACAGATGGCTATGAAAATAGATAATAGAGCTGCTACAAAAGGCTCCCGATAATACAAAATAAGCCTCCAAAGGCTGGATAAGAGATGAAGACCAATGCCACGTCCTGCTAGATAACTGAAGCTCCTCAACAATTCGGCCCTAGTGCCAAAGATGTCCAATCACCTCAAGTAAGATGCCAAACAATAGATCAGGTGATGGCAAGCACAACCCAGGTGCCTGAATCTCCAAGATCCCTCTCAAACCCTGTAGATCTGAACTCCTCCACTGAATGGTGCGCCCCATTGGATGACTGAAACCCTAATAATTCGGCCTCTCTCCTAGAGACCTCCAATAGCTCCACCAATCCACTAGAATGATTGATCAGGGCACGACAATGAATACCCAAATGCTCAAATCATCAAAATACCTGCTAGATCCTTAGATCTAGCTACCCTCCAAATAATGGTGCGCCCTCCTCTTGGAAAATCGTTCCACTGTCAATACAAATAAACCTGCCACTGAAATGCCTCCGGAAACCACCAAGAATGATGCTAGGACACCTGCAAGGAAAACCCAATACCTGGAATTCCCGAAATCACTTCTCCTCAGCTAGGATGAATCCTCCCTCAATGAATGGTGCGCCCCTCTTGTTGGAAACCCTAGCTGGTGTGCCCTCTCTCTCTCTGCCCTGCAATTGATGTAGAATCCTCCTGCAACTGAGTAGATATGGAACTAGAATGGTGTGGGAGAGTATTGCATCTCCGAGACCAAGCTTGGGACAAGCTAGGTGGAATCTTTCACCACCGAATCGTCCTCTAGGGTTTGTTAAGTCAAAACCCTCAAAACCCCCAATGATGGGCTCACTAGCTAAAAGCCAGAT
>JASDQU010107279.1:58354-79973 GCA_032191745.1 Picea mariana | reverse complement strand
TTGCTTTCCCTTTTTCTTTGACCTTTTGGATGCTTTGAAAGTTGCTTCTTTTATATCTAGATTTTCCTATTCAATTCTCATTTCATATGTTGTGAAGATTCCATGTAGTTCGTCCATTCTTATTGAGTTTAGATCTGCTCTTTCTTCTAGTGCTAATATCTTAGGGTCAAATCTCATATGAAGAGATCTTAGTACCTTTTAAACAATTACAGATTCTTTGATTTCTTCTCCCAGTCCTATGATTGCATTTACTGTTTCATCGACTCGTAAGAAATAAGTTGCAATATTATCATCTTCCTTCATGTTTAGTTGTTCGAACTAACCTTTGTAAGTTTGAAGCTTTGCTTCTTTGACTTTTGAATCTCCTTCATAAATATTTTGAATTTTTTCCCAAATCTCTTTAGCGGATTTACAATGTATAACTTTGGTGAATATCGATTCACAAATACCATTCAGAAGTGTATTTGTGGCTTTGGAATTATTTTGACCGAGTTTTATTACTCTTTCATTTGTCGGCGGAACTGCTAGTTCTTTGTATCAATCTACAATTGATTGCAAAATTTCAAATCCTTGTGCTTGTATATATGTTTTCATACTTCTGCTCCAAAATGCATACTTTTTTCCATCAAACTGTGGTATTCCATTTTTATACATGATGTTTCTCTCCATGATCTACCTTTCAGTGGTTAAACTAATTTTTGAAGGAACCTGCTCTGATACCAGTTGTTGGATTACTGAGAGGGGGGGGTGAATCAGTAATAGAGAAATATAATCATTTTTCACCATAAAATGCAAGTGTTATATCAATGTAGCATTATCATCCAATAATTCCATAGTAAATAAACAACGAACAAATGAGCAATTATACACATACACAATACACCAATTTTTTTACGTGGAAACCAAAGAGGAAGAAAACCACTGAATGTTTTTTCTTATATTTCTTGAAGAATTACATTCATTGGAAGCACCAACCTCCTTTGTTTCCACCTGCAACTGGAAGGAGGCTCCAACCCCCTATTTTCTCAGGCTACAACCTAAGGGAAGTTCTAACTCCCCAATTCTCTGGCTAAAACCAGAAGGAGGCCACAACCCCCTATGTTCTCTAGCTACAACCAGAAGGTGGCTACAACCACCTGTCCTTGCCCCGTCCAACCGCCCTGATGTATAAGTAGAATGATGTGACCACTGTCACACTATCACTGTGAGATATATTGTTGCAATCCTATACCAATCAACCTACACCAAACAACATGTACCAATAATGTGAACCATGCATCAACATTTACCATAAACAAGTGGATCAACCATGCACCAAACCTATACAAATAACATGTCACAACAACCTATCCAAAAAAACATATCACAACAACATGTCTAATTAATCTTATCAACCAAATCATATCTACTCACCAAGATCAATCACCAAGACAACTCTCAACCATATGCACAATATCACCAATATGTGCATCAACCAAGCATATCACAACAACTAATAATCATCACAAATATCAATATGTGCTTCTAATAATATACCAAGAGAAGTATGCTACATCATCCATAAACCATGTGTCAACAATACTTCTAACAAGTACCTCCAATCATGTACCAAGTATGTATCGATCATGCATCAACTACACATGAAATATGCTCATCAAGATGTACCAACATCATCAACTATACACCTCATGTATGTGCCAACTCATCAACTACTTGTCTCAACCATGTACCCAACATGTACCTCAACCAAAATCCCTCATCAATTTCATCATCCAAATATGATCTGATCACATATACCTCAAACACTATACCACAAGTATGTACCTCAAACCATGTGTTAGAACCTCATTGTTATACAACCTCTATCAGTACCAATAACTTCAACAACATACCTCAAGCAAAAGCCCTTTTTTTTCTTCTTTTAGCGTTCTATTTCCGCAGTTTTGTTGCCGCGAATCCACTGCCGCGATATTTATGCCGTACTTTTTCTGCTGCGATTTTTTTGTCGTACTTTTCCTGCTGCAATTTTTCTTCCACGGTTTTCCTGTCGCACTTTTTCTGCCACACTTTTTTTCTGCAATTTTTTTGTCGCACCTTTTCTTCTGCACTTTTCCTGCCGCACTTTTTCTGTAGCAGTTTTCCTACAACACTTTTTCTGCTTCATTTTTTCTCTAATAATAATACCTACCCAAATAACCTTTCACAAAAATAGATATTCAATGATATTCAAGTGTGATTTGAATGAGATACCCTTGTCTCTTATTTATAATTTTATGTATCTTCCTCAAGGGGTTACCTTCTAACCATATTAACCCACTTTCTTTATTTTAGGGTTAACCCACTTATAACCACTTGTCCACTTAACTTAACCATTTTCCATAATTAGTAAGTTCGACATTAACTTTATTATTTAAATAAAAAAAAATTCATCCTCTTTGACTTATAGTACACTCATCACTTCAATTTATTATTTAAATAATTTCTACTTTTCAAACACTTTGACTACTTTCACCTTTTGGGGCCTCTAGATGACTCATGAGGGTTCTCCAACTTCATATGGCCATAACTCTCTAATCGTGAGGAGTTATGTGACGTTCCATATACCACTAGAAATGGCATGACATGTACTATCCATCCATTATAGTTTTACCTACAAATATATCAAAACTCATACCATTATCCATCAAACAAACTTGGGTCCATTACCCAAACATTTGTGCTACCAGAATTTCTTCAAGGGTTGACATCAATGACAACCAACCCAATTAATCAACAGATCATAAATTATTGGCATGATGAAGATTTACCAACATCAAGGGCCAATCCATCATAGCCATAAAAGAAAAACCTAGCTTGAAATGGGGATCGTTATCCCCATTTTGTGGATAACTAAGGAGATTATGTCTCGAGGCCCTCAAGTTGTTGATATGGAGTATCGAGATACTACATGACCAGAAGTATTGTTTTTCACAGATGGAGACCCTTCTCACCACCACAGAGGTCATATATTTTCAAATGACATCCACCACATTAGTTAGCTTCTAAAAGGCAGTGGGCCTTTCTCCATGAGGTACAAGTTAGTATTATGGTGAGCATCATTTCAATATTTAAGGCATTTGAGTATGTTGTATCTTAGATTTCTCTAGATTTCATGATATATGCTTGGGCATTATGCCTTTTTCCCTACTTCACCTTGATGATTGGCATTGTTCCCTAGTAAGTGGTATTCCTTAGGGATGGGTTTTCTACTAGGGACTCCCTTGAAGATCCATCGTATCGTTCCTGACCATACTTACCACTTTCCATCACTATTTTCCCTCATTTCCTTATCTTTTGGGATTTTAGGGTGTATTGATCCAAGAAGGGGTTGTGCCTCATTATATGTGAAAAAGGGGTTGAAGGCCCAGAGGGATTGATGTTGGGTAAAAGATAAAATCCTATGTATGAACCTTCTATATGTTTCGCCCATGGAACACCCAAGAAATAAATGAAACGATTATCTTTGAGAAAAGGGAGACCCACAATCAAATATGATTAACAATTTTTAAAAGGTTAGTTTGAGGATATGAGGTCTCATCACGAGCCAGCCTATCATGTCCATGAATATATAGTGGCATGGAATTACCATCATCTGGTCACCAAGACAAGGTAATGGTTCACAGTTGCATGGTTGAGAGAAAGGGGGTCTCATCACGAGTCAGCCTTCTCATTTACACTAGGTGTTTGTGGGTGACATTTCCATTATCTCGACACCATGCCAAGGCAGTGGCATTCACACTCTGCTTAAAATTATGAAAGAATGAAAGAATGGAAACATAATAGGCTTGGAAAAAGTGTATTGTGGATGAAGGTACCACACACCCTCTACAAAGGCACCCATGAATGAGACATTACGACCTCTTGTATGTCATGAGCCCTATGCCCATTGAGTCTTGACCCTAACCACTTCACCCATTTTACATGGCTTAGAGAGGGATCTTTTGGAAACTCTCTTTGATCTAGGGAAAGATCTACCCAATAGGACATCTCGTCAACCCTCCCATATTCAAGCTTGAAAAGTTGCATAATGTCTTTGAGAACTTAATTGTTTGACATAATGAGCTTTGATGAAGATGCTTAGGTGGCTCATTTATTAATTGGATTCACTTTTCATGATGTTATGACTTGATATCTTTGGAGGGCATGCTTATTTTTCTTTGTAGGACCTAGTTGGTGGACATATTTGGAAGAACAAACCTAGTTTGGGCTTCCATGGGGCTTGAAGCCCACAAATGGATGCCAAAGGCCCGCATGTCGGATGAGAAAGATAAAACTTGAAGGCATAGAATATGACTTGGATGACATAACCTAGACCCCACATGCCAAACATTTTTCCTAGGAGAGGCAAAATGTCACTTATAGAGGCATGACATCACTTAGGGGGGTTAGGGCTTGGTGGTGAGGTGACATGCATTGGCACAAGGAAGTTTTGAAAGGGATTGAGCCTTGATCATGAAGGAATTTGTTTTGATGCTTGAAATGTGTCTTTGGGAAGCCTTTCCACTCTCATCCATCACCAACAACCTCTTCCTAGTGCCAAAATGTCCCCTAAAGGGGTGACATCCATATGAACTAGGGTTTTTCTTTGTGCAAAAGTGAAATTTAAATGAATTGTTTAATATTACTTTGTAAAAGGGAAAAGATTAAGGTTGTTGACCCATTGTCTTGTGATTTACCCTTAATTATGTGGACCAACTATCTTAGTGACATTTTGTATAAATAAGATATCATAAGATCTCATTTCATATAACTCTCCCTCTTGTGAGAAGTACTTGGTATGGAATTTCCGCTACACTTGGAGTGATGTTCCTCTTGTGCTATGGAACAAATATTTTATGGTTATGGTTGATGATTATGATGGTGTGATATCTCTAGGATATCATTCTCTTGCTTTTGTGGAGGTTTACTTTGGCATGTTAAGGATTTTTCTTGAATGGTATGGTCTTTTTACTTTTTTGTTATCATTTGTAATTCAAGATAAGGTTGTTTTGGCCAAGGCTAGATAGGGAATATAAGGACATACACCCCTATCCTAGTTTCCACCATTATTGTTAATATTTTAAAGCTATTTTGCAAGGGTTTAGTTGAGGAAGTAAGAGAATTTACACCCCTCATATTCAAACCCTGGCTAGACTACTTGCCTTGGTAAGTAAGAGTATTTACATACCCAAGGATTTAGTAACCATATCTCTTTATTTTTTACCCCATTAACCCATAACTAAAGGCACTAGTCTTGCATTGGAGAAATAAATGATTTCTTTGGGAAACATGATTTCTTGTCATTTTTACTTCTTGCAACTTGGATTGTGTTCATTATGCCTTGGGAACCTCACAGCCACTAGGGTTTCCCCATCAAATGGGTATTTCTTGTTGTTTTTATAAAATTACATCTTCGGACATTAGGGTTGCAGAAACCCTAACTCATTTGCTTGAATAAATCTCTTATCAACCATTGGAATTTGCCCAAAGTTTGCACACTTACTCTTCTTGCTCTAGCGCACTTTTTGGAAAAGTTTGGAGGATTTTCAGTATCTAATTTTCTTGTTGTGATACATTGAATGTTACAATCATAAGGTTGATATAATTTGCTGCAGAAAATTATTTACAGCAACCTTATCTTTTCATGCTAGAATCTTATTCTTTCATCTTGAGTTTAGCTAGTCTTTCTCTCATATCTTCTACTTGATCTCTAGAATTTATTTTGCAGGTTGTAATGTCATTTTATTGTTGATATACATTTCTAATAACAACTTCTATTAGGGACAACAAGCTTAAATTTATTTTCCATGTGATTATAATGAAATATATGCTTTTTTTTCTTATGTCTCGGGTAGGTATTTCACCATTTGCAATATACTGCAATATATGATTTCTTTTCCTAAAATCCACGGGGGGTATCCCAAATAATGAAAGTAAATCTCTTTAAGTAAAATAAAACAATGCAATCTCCCCGGACGGGGTGACACCTGGCTACCATGCAACACCTGGAACACATGCACCTGGCATAGTTAACTCCCATAGCCACCAACGTTCCTCCTTGTCAACTCATCATTCCTATAATTCACTCTAGAATGGGATTAGTCCGCCTGCACATGAAGGGGGTTAGTGCGCCTGCACATGAAAGAGGTTTTAATGGTGCACATACAACACTGATCGAGGCTTACCAGAGCAGGTACGAGGCAGCTCAGTGCCATCACTTCAATCTTTATGGATCCTTTCCCTTTCACTTACATTGTTTTTATGGAGTAAGTTATAACAATGGTTATTTCATTTAGTGTTCGCCCTCAGTTTCCCATTCCTCTTCTAGTATTTATCCCCTCTGGTGTCAATATATTATTAACTTATGTGTCTCTCCAATTTCAAGTGAACGGGGCAAGCCAAAGTGCATCCTGGCACCGTCGACCTGGCCCCTCTTCATCCCTATATTCACCCCCCATCCCCTTCATCAGTGTTTTTGGATCTCCCCAATATGATCAGAATTGGATTGATGAACCCTTGTGCATTTCTTCAGACCCTCAAAACCCCATATGAAACTCAGAACAACCACCTCAAAGTGTCGATCCTATGAAATAATTGGGTGGTTGTCCGATTGAGGAAGAGATTCCTCCAAAACGGCTAGAGGAATCAACTACACTGACTGCACCAAATGTTAATGAGCCTCCAAATGTCCATCCTGTAACATAATTGGATGGCTATATGGTTGAGGAAGATACTCCTCCAGAATGGCTAGAGGAAACAACAATATAGATTGCTCCAAATTTTAATGAGCCTCCAAACGTCCATACGATGACAAAATTGGGTGATTGTCTGGTCGAGGAAGAAATTCCTCCAGAACGGCTAGAGGAAAACATAGTATCAACTGCACCATATGTTAATGAGCCCCCAAATGTTACAACCCCAACACCAGACTATCGAGTCCCCTTAGATTCTCAGAAGATCATCTACAACTAATATTTGAAATGTGATGTTACATGGCCGACCAGCTCCGTCGCCAGGATGCCCTCAGTCGTTTCCTAGATATCTTATTTGACTCCCTATCAAGCGAGCCCGACAAGCGACGATGCCCAACATGTTGTCAATCATTCACTTTTGCTCCCAATAATGAAGGTTGCCTGAGTTCTCCTACTGTCTAGTTTTTTTGTTGTTATGCTATCAGGTCCAAAGAGGCCACAGTTACAATTAGATTTAGGACTAGTTTTGTTTTGGTACTGTGATCAAGAACATTCTTGTCTATTTTGTAGGCCACATGTTCTGGTTGCCATTTGCATGGTATAACAGGTGGAAAATTTTGGCATGTGTATTGCAATGAAGACTCTCTAAGGTAATATATATATTTGTATTTACAAAAAAAAAAAATGAAATCATATGAACTACTTTAATGAATCCAAAAAATATGTAACAAGATTATGCATTAGGATTCCAATCAATGATTGCAATCCTCTAAAGATATTCAACTAGAAACAATTGCATGAACCATAATTCTATCAAGTTCAAAGAAAGGGTCAGAGCTAGTGGATGTGTGTGCCAAATATGATGTGTATGAAAAACARTATTAACAACTTCATATTAGCATTTAATTCTATCACTCAACAAACAAAACTTATAAGAGGTTAGAACCAYTTCAATCTACTTTAAGGAAGAAAGAGTGAAGACATCTAACATTAATCAAAGGTGAAATGTGTTCTTGTGTTTACCACTTKATTATATGCTAAGAGAGGACAATATTAYGATTTTCCTTTYACTTCTAAGTCTTACTTATGAATAAAAATGTAGAAAATTTAGAATTAGGTCATGAAACTATCATCCAAGAGAGAGATTAATCACAAAGAACAATATGCCTTGGATGTTTCCACTTGGGAAATAGRTATTATATACAAAAACAGCCARACAAATATTAGAGACAAGTTCTAAATATAAATMAACATTAACTAAATAAGAACATGMAAAATGGGTTGTGAATCCCCATAGGGTTGCATAAGTTAGCACTTGGAATTCACCAAATAAAACCTCTAAGTAAATGATAAGAAATTGTTAGCAAATTAGAGATTAAAATCACATCTATATATGTAAGATAAGCTCGGTTAACAATATAGAAATTAAATAGAGGCTAGGAATAAGAAAGGAACACCTTGAAGCACCAAACCCTAGCCTTAGGGTTTCACCAAATCTGATTTTTGATGTTGCAATTTAATTTCTAGAATTGATAATCACCTTAAATCAACCCACAAAATGTTAGATAATACCTTAAATCTCAATAAAATAGGGCCAATTTGCCTCCTTATGGTTAGAGATAAATAATTAAGCATAAACCCTCGAATTAATTTGTCTAGGAAATGAAATAACTTGTTAAATTTACACTAGACAATGAATGAAATCTAAATAAATAATTTGCTTTGGTTTTCACCATTATATTTTTTATAAGTAACAAAAAAATTATAAAAAAAAATGATTTTTAGAGTTTTTTGGTTAGTTGTTGGATAGAGGACTAGTTCCCTTTTTTTAATCCAATTAGGGCTTATGGGATCAAGAAGTATGCCCCTCTAAAAAATGGTCACTTTTATCTTAAGGACTAGGGTAATATATTCGAACCCTATGGGTAGAATAATCTCCAACCTAATCAATATAAGCTAAAAGGATCAAGGCCCTACAAGAAGGTATTCCTCAAAGGAAATAATTGTCACCAACTATATCAACTACAAATTGAACCAAATGTTGAAAATCCTTTCCAGGGAACCAAAGGGGCAAGAGATTGAGCACTTACCCAAGCTAAAAAGAGAAGTAGGAAGGAACAAACCACAAAACATCTCCTCTCCAAGTAGTTAATTTATTCCTCAAATGGATTGATCTTGAAATATAGTAGAAGTATTGAATCACTATAGCAAATCTTTAATGCACCAAGAAGATAACCAAGAAAGAAAAAGATTCAAGAATTGACACCAAAACCTCAAAAGGAATATGTTCAATTAATTATAGTCACTAATGATATCCAACAATTCACAACAATTTGGCATTAGGGGAGAGCCTCTATTTATAAAGGAGGCTTCTACATACTTCTCATTCTTTATTTATTCTTTCTCCCTAAAATTAGCGTAGGAAACTAACAAAGAGACTTTTCATCCACACAAAAAAGGAGACTAAGTCATAACATAATCAAATGATACCACATACATACAGAAAAACCTCATGAGAGGGGGACATCCCACAAGAAGGGGGAGTGATTTTCTCTTCTAGCTCAATGTTTCAAGGAAAAAGTGGTGAGGAGGCCTCAAAACATAGTGAAGTATCCACCCAAGCAAGCAAGGTTCCAACCTTTATCTAATCCAAGTGGAATGACCTCATAAAATGGTGGATAAGGACCTCAAAATTGAATGGCCTCCTCAAAATGTGCTCAAGGAATGTTCAAAAGGTATCTCCAAGGTATGACCAAGTCCTCAAATAAAGAAAAGATTCTCCACAAGGAAAGGAAGGTGCCTCTCCAAGTCAAATCATCACCAAAAACACCCTCATGGCTATCATAAATCCCACACATGTGGGTTGGCCCACAAATCATGTAAGGAACATCTCCAAAAGTGATGAAAAAGGAGGGAACTCTGGAATCTCCAGCATGGCATGTGTAGAGGATGTCCATGTGTGCAATAATATTCCAAATGTGCCCTGGAGGATGTGACCAATGCCTCGAGATATGTGTACTACCTCGAGAACTGTGATACTACCTCAGGAAGCATGAAACTGAGTGAGCATATGCAGAATCATTTCTAATAGTAGATGGCCAAAGTGTGACAAATACAAAAGATAGGGACCCATGCTTAGGAATGGAACAAGTGTGTTATACACAGGTGTGACGACCTTTACAAAGAGAAACACTTTTACATCATATACAAAGAGGTAATAGAGACTAGTAACTCTCCTAGATCATCTGTCATAGTAGATCCACCCCAAGATGGTTGCATACCAACCTAGATCATAAACGATTGACATGATGAAGAGTTACCAACATCATGGTAGTCATAAAAGAAAAACCTATCTTGAAATGGGGATTGATATCCCCATTTTGTGGATTACTAAGGATATTATGTCTCGAGGCCCTCAGGTTGCATATATGGAGTACCGAAAGACTACATGACTAGCATTATTCTTTTACACAGATGGAGACCCTTCTCACCACCATAGAGGTCACAGATTTTTAGATGGCATCCATCACATTAGTTGGCTTTCGGAAGGCAGTTAGCATTTATCCATGAGGTACAATTCAATGTTATGGTGAGAATCATTTCAATATTTAAGGCATTTGAGTATGTTGTATCTTATATTGATCTAGATTTCATGATATATGCTTGGATATTATTCCTTTTTCCTTGCTTCACCTTGGTGGTTGACATCGTTCCCTAGTAAGTGGTCTTACTTAGGGATGGGTTTTCTACTAGGAATTCCCTTGAAGATCCATCGTACCATTCCCAACCATACTTACCACTTCCCATCATTATTTCCCCCTATTTCCTTATTGTTGTGTTTGTTTCACCACTTGGGTGAGAAAAACAAGGGCACTTGAAAGTCTAGTTGGGCCTGCTAGACAAGACAGAGATTAGTGTATGAATTAATTAATTCTAACACATGAAACAAACAAACAACTAAGCTAGAAACAACTAAAGAAATATAACTAAAATGAATAAGAAAATTTGAAACAAAAAATCAATCAACCAAATGACCAATAATCATGCCACCAATGGATAAATATATTAGTGGGAAAACACCGTAGAGAAAGGAGGACTTATGGATCCCCTCTTCCTCATCGGGAGGGCTCTTGAGTCCCCTATGTGAGAGATCTTATTACAATGATAAACTAGAAAGAAAATGGTGAAGAAATCCAAGCCTATTCCCTAAAGAGGTGAGGTGAATAGCTTATTGATATGATGCTAGAATACTCCAAGAAGAAAAGAGGTTTCTTGAAGGAGAATAGAGGCAGCATAACAATACTATGAGATTATCCAATTCTTAGTGCACCCATGGCCTCCATTTATAGCATGAATTTGAGGAAATATCCAACTAGTTCTTAGTGTGGCCAAGGGGGCCCTTTAGGTCACCCTTAGCTCTTTGACCAGCCCCCCATTCAAATTCAGATCGGATTTGAGGGTCAAATCAAATTGGGAGTTGGTCCAGAAGTGGGTGAGGGGTAGAAAAGAACCATAAATGTGTCATTCACAGGAGTGCGCAGATTTTCTCATACACAGTCGTGCATGTGGCGCATTATGCACTCTACGGGCTTCTTTGGATCGCGCACTGTGCGCGTGCTTCCTTTAGTGTTTTAGTGCATGTCAATTTTTCTCCAGTTGTATAATTTTTGCCTCTTGGAAATGCATTTTTGGGTGCTGCAAGTGAACTAATAGGTGTTTGGAGATGTTGTATTTTTGTAACCATTTGTGTACGATGTTGGGGATGAAATTTCAGTGATAACAGATTCCCCCTCATGTGTGACGTTAGAAGCATACGTATAGCCGAAATACATCAATGTTCCTTCTACTGAGAGTACCATTGTAAGGAAGAGTGTTGATAAGAACTGCAAGAGCTATCCTGTTGAAGGGAGAAGGGAAATTGTGGGACCCAAACCTTTCTCTAGGTAGGGAAATAAAATTTGTATACAAACGAGGTGGGCATGCCCCATGCTCGTGACATGTAACTCAAAAATGTAAGACAATAACTGAAGTTGTATGTTGATGTAGATAACTGCAGTGCCATCTAGGGTGGTTTGATAACAAAAGATGATAATTCTGATGGTGAACATACTCTGAAAAGAGGCAATGATACCTGTAAGAAGTGTCGATGACTCGTAGGCATTGATGGCCTAACAAATTCAGAGGTTTTCGTCTAGTATAAAATAACTGCAATAATCGCATAGTAAGACCCATCGTAACATGATATTGTGTTGAATTCGAATGTTAGGGCGGTCAATGACAGCAGAGAGAAATGATGGTTCTCTCTGTGTCATCCAAGCCTCCTCATTGTAAAGGTAATGAGAGTCAAGATAATTTCACCCTTCTGTAAATTGTGTTGATGTCAACAGAAAGGGAGATGTGACTCCAAGAAGAAAAAGGGGTTTATGAAATCCACTCGATAAGATTAGGAACTAATAAGGAACATGAACGAAGGCAATATGAGGTGAGACTCAAGACTGCCCTTGGTTGTGGATATATGTGAAGGATTATTGGCAGCAACCGTGAAATTGTATCTAGCGTTAGGGGGATGACTAGACACGGGGTTAAATTGTGCAAGAGGTGTGACAAAGTAGACAAAATCATATATCAAGGGTACATGGATGGTGGGATACTCGGGGTTTATGGACGATGTCAACATGGATAGAGGATAGTGAATTCCCCAAACAAAGGCGACATGGGTTGCTTTGTTGGAAAAAAGAAGGTCATCAAGGGTGATGCTAAAAAGGCTAAGTAAATGCTGGAAACAAAGGATTTTTTACAATTACCAAATAAATAAAGAATAATTTGGGATGAGTGTATAGATACAAAAATGGGTGCCCCAGTGCAATATGGCTTGGCCTATAAAGGTGCATGGTGCATGGAGAACTAGTGGAGGGTGGGGGCCCCATGGGTGGGTTTCTGTATGAGGTAAATGAATGGAGGGAAATCTACAGATGGGAAAACTAATTGTGGATGAAATGGAGGGTTAATGATAATGCGGAGGTGCAGTCAAAAGAGAACCATGATGAGATAACCTAGGAGTCCATTGGGAAATCTAGAAAAATGATGAGAAGGAGCATGTGGTTGAGTCTCATAAATGCGTAAGACTATCGGGACTCCCATCCTAGGGGTGAAAGCAGCATGAGTGTCAAAGTTCCAAGGGGGACTATGAACAGGATGACTCATGTGGGGGAGAGTGCTACCAGGTGACAATACCAAAATTGCACAGAGGTGTTAGTATTGCAGAGTCGGATGTAGGGACCCCAAGGGAAAATGTTGGAGGGTGTGACTGGGAGATGCAATTGGTATTTAAAGGGAATGATTGCATGCCATTTTCGATCATATACCTAAAGGGGTTGCACTGGTGTGTGATGACCAAGTACCTACACACATGAAAATCAAATACCCAACGTGAACAGTATCTAAAAATAAAGAACATATAATAGTTATTTGATAATTTTGAACATGAGAATGCATACCTAGACGTGATGTGAGAAAAATGCTCCCCCAGGGAAAAGTGAAAATGTTAACTCGAGAAAAATGGTTGTGTAAGTGGTCGAAAATGGTTCAAAAAACGGATCTTATGGGGTCATGTACCAAAAAATGAAAGGGGGGGAAAGGGATTAGATATGGACGGTGGGCCCATAATTCCATCCCAGTTGCACCGACACTATGGACAATCAGGCAGTAGTTTGGGGGGATGACATGGACCTCCCCTTTACTCAAGGACTGATGAAGAAATATAATGAATTACATTCATGGGAGCATTGGTATGGAGTTCCAGAGGAATCCCAAGTAAATATGTGTGGCGTTCCATGGCTAATGTGTGGCGAACATATGGGATAGATGGGCAATGATGAGTGTAATTCCCATATTCTGCGCATATGGCATAGGATAAATTAGTTCGTATATTTTTTTTGAGTGTGGTTGATGACTTTGTAGTAGTGGGGGACATACATGGTGGAGTGGCAAGCAAAAGGGGTGCTTGAGGAAGCTGGATAAAACTGCATAGCTTGGGAAGAGAAGGACATTTGTGAGTGGGGTGTTCTTTTCTTTCACATAAGGTGCAAGGGAGTTGAACTCGGGGAGGTAGTGGAGCAATGGGATCTTTCTTCTTCCGTCTACCCTCACCTATAGTAGTGGTTCTAGAGATTGGGGGTGAGGGTGGCATGGCCTAAGTTAGTGTTGGGATCTACATCAGGATTCCCTCTGACTGAGGGAGGGATGGTTGAGGAACCATCTTGGGTGGATGTAGATAACATTTAGGGATGGTGAGTTCCATGTTCGAAAGGGTAAGCGCTGTAAATCCCTAAAATTCTTCAAATCTAGGTGGGGGGTAGAAAAAGGGAATTTTGGTAATGGCTTGGGGGACTGTCTCCCAGACCAATATTTTCCCCTGAAGCAGTGGGAGAGATCCTTGATAAGTGGTGCGGTGGTGCTCTCAGGGAACTCCTGAGGTAGTATTTATTCAACTGGTGGAAATTTGATATGGGGAGGGGACTCAGTGATAGGATTCTTGTCTCTGATGTCTATTCCTTTAGAGGAAACTACACACACTTGTGTTGAAAAAGATGGGTTTAGGAATGGTGGTGCTCCCTGATAAGTGCCCAACATAGATGGGTCTTGGAATGATCCAGGGCCAATGTTGACAACTGGAAAATCATCCAAGATAACATGGACAAGGGGGAGGATGTTATCGATGTTGGTGGAATGGTTAGGTTCGTAATGTGTAAGTTGGTCAATGGTGACGATCTTCCCATTATGGGGGAACATCATCGCGCGAAACACAGAAGAGGCAACCACCTTCATATCATACATGTAGTTGCGTCCGAACAAGATATTGTAATCAAGTTGGGCATCTATAACTTCAATGTCAATGAGGATGGTTTTTCCCCCAAGTTCTATGGGGACATTTTGACAAAGCCCTGTGGAAGATGTTATTCGACCGTCGTAAGCTCAAAGGGTGATGGTAGAGGGTACTAGCTCAGGGGATCCAATTTTCTGCCATATGTGTTTATACACGATGCATGTGGATGCACCTTCATCGATGATACACCGATAAATTGCGGTGTTCCATATCTTAATTAGTATATGGAAGGCTACTTGGGAGGGAATACATGCTTCTCTACTATCTGAATCAAATGTAATCAACTGCGTGTTAGCTAGGTTGACTACCCCCAAGGCAGAAAGAAAGGATTTTCATTGTGATGGACAGGTTTGGAGGACCTCCAAAACAGACATGGTTGTAGGAGACTGGGTTAAGCCATCAACCAAACTATAATTATGAGTAGCCCTAGCATGAGGGTTATGTAGATTCCGCCATAAAGGCATATGTGGTATGAGAGGAATGGGTTCCACGTTAGGACGTGGAATCATCAATGGTTGTCATGTAGTAGTTGGTAGTGTTTCTAAGGTGGTTGGGGTAGATTCAGAAGGTATACCGTATTGATGATTGTGGGTTTGCAGAAGAATTTATTCGTTGGTGAGGAGGACACTGTGATCAACCAGATTCTTGGGTTGAGTAGCACCCAGGTTTGGATATTGCCCCATTTGTGGTGGGGTAGGGTTGATCACTTCTTGGGTGTTCATCACACATTGGTATGGTATGTGGTTTTTCAAAACATCCAAAGGTGGTGGTTGCAAATACTGTTGTGGGGCCTGTTGAGGGGCAGGTGGGGCCAGAGGGCCCTGTGAGTTCATGGATGCTCTCATCCATTGGAGATCGGGAATTTGGGGGCAATGATGAGTATAATTTTCATACTCACCACATATAGCGCAAGGGAATTTAGTCTGAAGAATGTTGTTCTTCCCTTGTCGTGGTTTATTATTATTGGTGCCCCCTTGGGGGTCTTGGTATTGGTTGCCCCCAATAGGATGGTTGTGGGGGTCATTCCTTCCTAGTCCTAGGTTGTCATTGTTTCAGTTTTTTCCTTTCTTCTTATGAGTCGGATTGGTTGTATTCAATTGTTCAAATGTGTGAACCTGTTGAATGGGAAAGAGCTAAACAAAGTTGACATCGACATGTGGTTGTCCCAGTGGAGGATTAACCAGCTGGGGAGGACCAGGAAATCGGAAATATGGATTGTTCTATGGATAGGATCCATATGGCGTATAGGAAGGAGAGGTACTTCCACTACTTCTAGGGTTATATCCAGGAGTAGGNGAGGTACTTCCACTACTTCTAGGGTTATATCCAGGAGTTGGGTGGACCCATACTAGATTGAGAAACCGAATATGGCATGGGTACCAGTGGGGATGCCCCCAATTACTAAGGAGGAACAACAGGATATGATGGTTGGTAAGGGGGAGGAGGGTAATATGATGACCCTCCATATATCAACAGATATTGGAGTGTACCGTACATGGGTGGTGATTGGATGTACGGATTGTGGTGTGTTGTGGTACCAATCAATCCGTCCACCACATGAGACATCCCAGGTTTGTCATGGTCAAATGGTATGAGTCTTGGTGCATTAAGGATTACCGTGTATAAGTAACCTAACTGTGCATAAATGAGGTTGTATTGTTGAGATTTGTTGATGGCTTCCTCTTTGGATTGGAGGAAGGTGGATGCCACATCTTTGGCAAGGATAGAGACAAGTGATCTAAGAAACCAATTGAGGTGTTGTTCTTTGGCGGTTTCGTCTTTGCATAAACTACGTCGTCGACGCCATTCATGAATGTGGTCGGAGATATGCATGGTTGATGATTGTTTACACTCATAGAGAAGTTTTAGACCATTTTCATGACGAACTGGTAGTTGAAAGAAGGTCAAAAATGTTTTGGCCAAGGATTCGAAAGTCACATGGGACCCTAATTTTTTGTCCATGTACCATTTGGCTGATGGACGAGTGAGTGTGCATTGAAATAAACTTAAGAGAACAGAGTCATCCATGATGTTGTTTGAGGAGCATGATAAGTGGAAGGTCATGACATGGTTGGAAGGATATTCTCCCGACTTTCCTTCAAACTTGGGAATGTCTGAAGGTAGTTTGGTAGGCATATTGGGCCATGTGGGGTAATGCAATATAGGGCCATTTGTGAGTTTATTCAAATCATGGATATTGAGAGATGCCAAATATGGCATGGGGGGTGGCAGTGGAGGATTATTTCCAACCATGGTGTGAGCAGGTTATGCACCTGACCCTTGAGGGGGGTTTGGTGGGGTTGTACATCTCCTTTGAGAATAAGTTTGGACCCCGCCTCCTTATGAAGGACATCTAGTCGATTGTTGGTTTTGGGAATTGGACCCAAGTAAAGTGGAACTAAGAAAAGTTGATCCCAAAATAGTATCACTCATAGGGGTGTGAGATGGTTGAGCCGGTGAGTTGGTGAGACTAGTAACTTCTCCTAGGATAGGAGGGAGATTTTGCAAGCGTCTGGAGCGATGTGGATTCTATGGGTCTCCTATGATGTCCGACTAGCAAAGTGAATGTGTGAAAATGGTGATGAGAGAAATAAATGAACAAGAGACTTTGTATAACTTGGAACTTCACAATATATCTCACAATCACATGTAATCAAATGAGCATCATACATAAATTAATTGAAAATAAGCATACATGTGGGTAGGTGGATTTTTGTCTGTGTGGGAGAACAAAGAAAACAAATGCTCGTGTCCTAAAAAAAATGTAACGTCCTTCCTCTCAAATAGAATTGGACCTTCCAATAGCACTCAAYAGTGGGATCTGAAGCCACCAGAAGAGGAACTAGTGAAGGATGAAACAATTAGTTATAATGAGGGGTAGAGGGTGCATTTCCCAAAAGAGCTGGCGATATTTCTCAATACCCACACAAAATCTGATCAAGGTGCAATTGCAACCCACAATTGCCACCTAGGTAGATGTCCTAAATTTGGCCACTAGGTACCTCGGTCAAAGTGCGGCATTTAGATTTTCGACCTCAGAAATGGGTCACGGGCTCGATCCCTTCCAAGAGTTGGGTGACTCAAGGGGGGACACATAGAACAACCGGACCTAGGCCTTCGACCCTTCATGGGTATCTCCCTTCCTTATGGTGTTAGGAACAGTTGACTTTGAGGATTTTAAAGTTCCCTATTTGTCAACTTCTAATGTTTGAAGATGTGAGAACCAGATAACAGGGGGGTTATTTGGATGCCTACCCCCAAGATCCTACCTAGACTAAAAAAATTCTTTTGGCACTTCCCGTGGAGGAAAACTTAGCAAGTTTTTAGAAAAAAATTATATGTGGTTGGTTGAGAGATTGGGAGTGTGAACCAACCTCGTTTGAATTAAGTGGGTGTGGAAAATTTCTTCAAAAAATAGTGGGATGTTTCAAAATCCCTTTGGAGGAAACCTACTTCAAACTCCACAATTCGAGATGAAATTATGTGAGTGACTTTCTGTGTGACCAAGTGATAAAATGTGCCAAATTTTTAATAATTTAGATGTCAATTTGCAGTATGTGGGCTTCTTCTGGTCCTTACAAATCTTGATTACCTATCTTGCTAGATGCCATTGGTACAACCTTGCGGAATTTTAAAGTCCCTAAAGAACTAGCATGTGGACATATGGGTCCTTACCAATCCTTTAAACTCCCTAATGTAATTTAATCTAAGAAATATTCAAAGAACTATCCTATATTGCAAGCATGTGGGCATGTATGGACCCGTTACTTTGATCTTTAAACTCTCCTAGTGATGTAAACTAATAAAGTAGCTTCAAAAACTATCCTAACTTTGCAACATGTGGGCATGTATGGGCCCTTGCAAATTTAAGATGTTTGAAAAGAAACTTAGAGGATCCCTAGGGTAGCTTTGTCCTCTCCTAAAGATTTTGTTAAGGGTGATGAAACGTTTCCTTAATCACTTTTCTGATTCTCAAGATTGCTCTATAGTGCGAGAGAAGAGCATACTCAATGATTAAAGTTTGATTTCTGGTCCCAATGCAAGTGATTTTATATGTGATAGTAAAGAAGCTCAACTTATCTTTTACAATCAGAACAATCCATCCATGTGGAAACTCAAAGAAAATGAGGAGAAATATGGGTCTTTTTAACCCCCTAAGTGCCTATGTTTTAACTGACCCTTCATGTGGGAAGGGAATCTAAGTGTGGTGGATTTACAAATTGCATAAAAGCAAGATTTTGAAGGCTATGGTCCTTTCAAAACATCACAAAAACTCTTACAATGATGGAATTATGGACAGATGTGTGGGTTACAGTTCAGATAGAAGTGCAGTGGGCGCACAATTCACAGAATGTGTAGTGAACAGAAGACCTTTTGGCCCACTATGCGTAGAGAACAGAAGTGTTGTGGGCGCACAATGTTCTGAATGTGCGTATGTGGGCCAAAATACCCGTGCACGTTCTAATACGCATCGGGGGGGGGATTTTAAGTGGAATTATCCTCCTCCAGCTCCAAACTTAGCTCTTTGTAGATAAGGTTAGGCCGGTTATGATCCCTGCAAGGCAAATGGGTCAAAAAGAAGTTCTCAAATAGCCCAAATAGCGAGGAAATTGATACATTACCCCAAGTATGGTTTCCAATATGTTGTGTCTGTTTCGCCACTTGGGTGAGAAAAACAAGGGCACTTGCAAGTCTAGTTGGGCCTGCTAGACAAGACAGAGGTTAGTGTATGAATTAATCAATCCAAACACATGAAACAAACAAACAACTAAGCTAGAAACAACTAAAGAAATAGAACTAAAATGCATAAGAAACTTTGAACCAAAAAAATCAATCAACCAAATGACCAATAATCGTGCCACCAATGGATAACTATATTCGTGGGAAAACACCATAGAGAAAGGAGGAATTATGGATCCCCTCTTCCTCCTTGGGAGGGCTCTTGAGTCCCCTATGTGAGAGATCTTCTTACAATGATAAACTAGAAAGCAAATGGTGAAGAAATCCAAGCCTATTCCCTCAAGAGGTGAGTTGAATAGCTTATTGAGATGATGCTAGAATACTCCAAGAAGAAAAGAGGTTTCTTGAAGGAGAATAGAGGCAGCATAACAATACTATGAGATTCTTCAATTCTTAGTGCACCCATGGCCTCCATTTATAGCATGGCTTTGAGGAAATATCCAACTTGTTCTTAGTGTGCACAAGGGGCCCTTTAGGGTACCCTTAGGTCTTTGACCAGTCCCCCACTCAAATTTAGCTCGGATTTGAGGGTCAAATCAAGTTGGGAGCTGGTCCATAAGTGGGTGAGGGGATGATAAGAACCATAAATGTGACATTCACAGGAGTGTGTGGTTTTTTCGTACACAGTCGCGCATGTGGCGCATTGTGTGATCTATGGGATTTTTTGGCCCACACACTGTGCACGCACTTCCTTTAGTGTTTTAGCACATGTCAATTTTTTTATAGTTGTATAGTTTTTGCCTCTTGGAAATGCATTTTTGGGTGTTTTAGGTGAACAAATAGGTGTTTGGAGATGTTGTATTTTTGTAACCATTTTCCTGCGATGTTGCGGATGAATTTTCAGTGATAACACTTATCTTTTGGGATTTTAGGGTGTATTGACCCAATAAGGGGTTGTCCCTCATTATATAGGAAGAAGGGGCTAAAGGCCAAGAGGGATTGATTTTGGGTAAAATATATAAGACTATGTATGAACCTTCTAGATGCTTTGCCCAGGGATCACCCAAGAAAGCAATGAAACGCTTATCTTTGAGAAAAGCGGGACTCACAATAAAATATGATTAAGAATGCTTAAAAGGTTACTTGGAGGATAGGAGGTCTCATCATGAGCTGTCCTATCATGTCCATGAATATCTAGTGGTATGGCATTACCATCATCTGGTCACCAAGCGAAGGTAATGGCTCTCAGTTGCATGGCTGAGAGAAAGGGGGTCTCATCGCAAGCTAGCCTTCTCATTTCCACTGGGTGTTTGTGGGTGACATTGTCATTATCTGGACACCATGCCAAGGCAGTGGCATTCAACCTTTCCTTAAAATTATGAAAGAATGAAATATTGGAAAAATAACGGGCTTGGAAAAAGTGCATTGCGGACGAAGGTACAACACACCCTCTACAAAGGCACCCATGAATGAGACACTACGAACTCTTGTATGTCATGAGCCCTATGCCCATTGAGTATTGACCCTAACCACTTCACCCATTTTACATGGCTTAGAGAGGGATCTCTTGGAAACTCTCCTTGACCTAGGGAAAGATTTACCCAATAGGACACCTCGTCAACCCTCCCATATTCAAGCTTGAAAAGTCGCATAATGTCTTTGAGCACTTAATTGTTTGACATAGTGAGCTTTGATGCACATGCTTAGGTGGTTCATTTATTGATTGGATTCACTTTTCATCGTGTTATGACTTGAGATCCTTGGAGGGCATGCTTATTTGTCTTTGTAGGACCTAGTTGGTGGACAGTTTTGGAATAAAAATCCTAGCTTGGGATTCCATGGGGCTTGAAACCCACAGGTGGATTTCAAGGGCCCAAATGTCGAATGAGAAATGTCAAACTTGAAAGTTCTAGAATATGACTTGGACAAAATAACCTAGCCCCCACATGCCAAACGCTTTTCCTAGGAGAGGAAAAATGTCATGTGTAGAGGCATGACACCTATGGGGGGTTAGGGCTTGGTGGTGAGGTTACATGCATTGGCACAAAGACGTTTTGAAGGGGCTTGAGCCTTTATTATGAAGGAAGTAGTTTTTATGCTTGACATGTGACTTTGGGAATCCTTTCCACTCTCATCCATCACCAACGACCTCCTCCTAGTGTCAAAACGTCCCCTAAAGGGGTGACGTCCATATGAACTAGGGTTTTTCTTTGTGCAAAAGTGAAATTTAAATGAATTTTTTAATATTACTTTGTAAAAGGGGAAAGATTAGGGTTGTTTACCCCTAGTCTTGTGATTTACCTTTAATTATGTGGACAAACTATCTTAGAGACATTTTGTATAA
>JASDQU010107278.1:116527-135538 GCA_032191745.1 Picea mariana | reverse complement strand
CTCTTTTTCTTTTTTATTTTCTTTTTCACAAATTATTTGAAGAATGCAATATCATTTGTGAACCAAATCACCAGATGCAGATAATATCCAAGTCATAAGATGATTCCCATAAATTATGGGGTGATAACACGATGCATTGGGGCTAACTTACACAAAGGACAATTGGTTTATCATCACAATCTTCCCATCGTCAGGAAAGTATAGAGTATGGAAGATGGAAAATACGAATGCAGTCATAGCATAAGTCCAGTTACATCCTAGTAACATGTTATAATTGAGGGGCACATCAACCACCTCGACATCCACCTCCATCGTCTTCCCACCTAAATCTACTAGGAAGGAAGGAAGAATATCGTGAGGGTGGAAATAATGACCGTCAAAATAAGTCAACATGGTCATAGATTGTGAAAGGGTGGGAGAGCCAAGCGCTTTCTAGGAAATCAAGGACATCATGCATGTTTCAACGCCTTCATCAATAGCAATACGTTTGATGGTATAATTTGAGTAACTCATATGGATCTGAAAGGCCACATGATAAGTCAAGAGAGGCTTCACATTCATGACATCAAACTTGATAACCTTAGATCCACAACAATCTAGAGCTCCTAACACAGATAACAAGGAATTCCTCCATGAAGAACACGTCTGGACTACCTCCAAAACTGACATTGTGCAAAGGGTTTGACCTAGATCCTCAACAATAGAGTAATTATGGATGGCTCTATAATTAGGGTTGTGGGTAGAGCACTTGATTACTCCTTTCAAAATATGAGGTGGAAGATCTGGTTTTTCGATCTGTAAAAGCATCTCTAGAGGAGGAGACTCTAGACCTGGAAGAGACTGTGAAGAACTGTAGTCACGAGACCGAGTGGCTACGTTAACCTGATACTTAACCATATTTATGCATATATGATCATTGTCTTGCGCCGGTGGGTTTTGACTTCCACTCACCTCATTTTTGGAATTCAAGAAGCTCAAGGGCATGTGATGATTATGTGGAAAAGGATTAGTCAGCACAGTGGGCGGTAGAGATAAAATCCTTGCATCTTCCACAAGTTTGGGGCACAAGTGGGTTAGATGATCGTCTCTGCAAAACTTGCAGGGAAACTTAACCTTTCACCTTTATTTCTTTCCCTCACCAACATTATTATTCGACTTCTCGTTATTATCATTGTCCTTGGGTTTATTATTATTATTCCTCCCACCCTTACGATTGTTACCCTGTCCTTTCTTTTTATTCCCTCCTTATTGTTGGTTATCATTTGGGTTGGTCAAATATTTGACATAATGTACATTCACTAAATGAGTGGGAGTGGAGGACATAGGCGAAGCCTTTCCTCCTACAGACTGGTTTAGAGACAATTGTTTCAACTGTCTTGTCACCAAGTCTACAGATTTCATATTTGCGGAGCCCACAATATCATCGGCATGAAGCCCAAGATTTTTTCTAGGGTCATAGCTTGACCTTGGTGTGTCTGGAAGAATTTTGTATAACATCCGAGGCTGATCATATATAAGGTCTAACTGTTGGGATTTAAAAATTGATTCTTCCTTAGATGTAAATTCTAATGTCGAAACATCCTTTGAAATATAAGGTTATAGAGACTTAAAGAACCATTCCAAAAAGAAATTTGGATGTATGTAGGTGTTAATCAACCTCTTCCTTCTACACCACTCTTGGATGTCATCCGAGATATGGGAATCTTTGTCCTGGTGAAAGGATGACATAGTTTCTATGCAAGGGGAAAGATTGTTGTTGGGGAATCATAGCCCATCCAAGGTTCTGGTACACACCATGGCCCTATCTAGTATTTTAAAATCCCCCTCCAAATTGATTCATAAGGGCTTGGTTGGGAACCATTCTAGTAGGAATATTATGATGAGGATTGTATATATTTCCCCCAGCTAGAGTAACTCCTGGTTGGGGGTTTCTCAAGGTGTGAAACTGACCTCCTCTGGGTGTGAATATGGAGGATAGAGGTG
Organism: Picea mariana; assembly: GCA_032191745.1. Classification (NCBI taxonomy): domain Eukaryota; kingdom Viridiplantae; phylum Streptophyta; class Pinopsida; order Pinales; family Pinaceae; genus Picea; species Picea mariana. Next base: position 133,555 of record JASDQU010107278.1, on the reverse strand, counting down.
GATTCATCATGACAAATGTGTTGGGTAGAATCGACATGGAGGAGGTAGGTGTAAAGGATGAACAATAAGAAACAACTTGTCTACCAAGTTGACCACTCCATCCAAGAGCATTAAGACCAGGATTAGACCCAAGGTGAAAAGGAGGTAGGATTCCAACTGTAGGAATTTTTTGAGGGATATGAGCACTTCCAAATGAGAAAGGAATATGCGGAGGATCCATGCCCCCAAGTATAATACTAGTATTTGAGTTAGATGTTGGAATGGAGGATGAAAATTGTGATGTGAAATTCGGCATAACACAAGAAAAAGTGATAGAGGCTGTAGGGATGGACTTAGTATTGTATCCAGGTGTACAAAAAATAGACCCAAAAGGGTTCATCACAATGGGTTGAGTAGAAACCGTAGGATGGATAGGAGTGATGATGGGAACCATCGGCACTACAACCATAGTGGTTGAAGGTGTCTAAGGAACACTACTAATTATAGTAGGAATGGGAATCGAAGGAATCTCATTATATTTCAGACTCAGTTCAATACTCATATTGTATGATCACAATTCTGGTAGGTGGAGGTGTCTGTACCATGTTTAATAACTTTACGCCTTTTAGAAGGAAAAGACTCAAGATGCGGTGGTAATCTTAACAAATGGTGAGACCTGCGGGGAAGATGGTATGGCTCCATGATGAATCAATACTTGAGATATAAAAACAAATCCTAAGGCTAACTAATAATCAAGGAGAACACCAAAATAAAAAAAAGGCCAATATGCACACAAACAAGATAAAGTGGTTGAAAGGGGCCTCCCTCCATAATGTAGGTATGCCTCGCCTAAGAGGGGCCCAAGACTCCCTGCAAAAGATCATAAGTATCAAAATCAATTATAAGGGCCCTCGTGGGATTCACAACCAGTCAGTTATATCCCCTCGGATAAGTAATCCTCCATAAAGGTTGTGTGTCGTTCAACCCTTATCTTACCCAGGGTACCTGCAGAATAACCCCTGCAAGTTATAACCTATGTGGTACCTATGTCAAGCAACTAAGCCACCATGATATAACCAATGCATAGGAGAACATTCGAAAATCTGGTGTACCGTATGGGCAAGGTAGAAAATCCTGAAATATCAAAAGCACCACCTTTCACAAAGGTAAAGGTACTAGCAACACCGCCATATACGAATAGATCCCCATAAATATCTCTGACACTAAGAAGGTATTGGGGGGATATCCTCTCAACCAAATTCATGTGATCTCGTGCTTAACTCCAGTGTAAGAGAACCCTCCTGATGTCACCATTTATACAATGGATTTCACCACTCCCTTAGTCATACACATATGTTGAATTTAATAGCCTTGGAGAAGTTTACTCACAAATTCCTATTCCAAGGCTCTAAATCCTAAGCTAGTTTGTGCACCCTAAAAAATCAAAATCGTATCTAACCAATTCTAAATTCATCAGCATTTCTTTTAGTGGTCTTTATTACTCAAAAAGGTGTGGTCGTGAAACTGATGATGTTATGAATCAACAAGTAAAATAAATGAATATGAATAAAATGCAAATTCCTAACTTCAATTCCCAATAAATGATAAGATTTTCAAAATGAAATTTTCAATTTAATTCTACAATTTCAAATAAGATGCAATCTTTCCATACATGTACTAAGATCAACGATGCAAACCCAAAATATCAAATGCCAAAAATGCAAAATGTATATTTTTTTCATTTTCAAAAAGAATGAAAATGCAAGGACCGAACAATAGCCTGATATAAATATTCTACTATATGTAAACAGAGACGAACCAAGTATAATATCAAGAAGAAAACACCCATCCCAAGATACAAGGACAACCAATGAAAAAATGATGAGAAAGAAAAACCGCCCAAAAATTCAAACAAAGAAAGGTTTCTTATCACTCTGTAGGCACTTAACAGTCATGACAGAGACCTAAGAAGACTCGGCAACCATAAAAAATTACCCAACAAACATCAAAATCAACAATCAAGAAAAAAATGATGATGTATGCAACTGCTCAAAAGAAAACCATGTATATACGCTTCTTATAAAACGACAGCTCGCGTATGTACACAATTGTCAGGAAAAAAACTGTGTATATGTACTGAAACACTTCCAAGTTAAGGATAAGGCCAATAAAATCAGAATCAAAATGAACAGAGGTTGTCAAGAAATCATACGAAAATAAAATCGATATAAACAAGAGCAATCAATGGAGAAAAACACACCAAACCCCGAAAAGAATATTCAATCCCCAGTATGGTCGTCAATTCTGTTACGAGGAAAATAACTCTATGGCATGGGGTAAACCACAACAGACAAAAATGAATACATAAATCAACTCTAATATCAAGTATGTTATATAAACAAATATGCTAACAAGACAAGATAAATAGCCTATCTCATCCAGACGTTCGATGAAGTCCACCGTTGAGCACTTGAATCAAAGTAATACACCTGCAACTTGTACTCAACAACCAAGATATGCAAGAATATGGTGATAATATATAAAATTAGCACATTCAATAGCATAATCCATCAATATTCATAACAAATATGCCCATGGAATAAAAATTCAAATATTTGCAAGACATTAATTGGATGAGAAAAGAGTATTTCTATTTAAATGTAATCAACATAAGTGTATGAATGACAAACTTTTGTGTCAGCATGTTTGGAACCAAGAAACTAAGTCCCTTCTAGCTGGGCCTCCACCACTTCAATCCTCCACCAAAGGCAAGCTCATATAATAGAGGCAATGAGGTTCTCCATCAAATAGGGAAGAGCTTGGGGGATGAACAATGTGTTCAAACTTAGAAGCACAAAGGGATGCAGACTTAATATGAAGTAAATAATTTCTCCAGAGTAACTTTGCTCTCAAAGTTGAATTCTTTCTCCTTCTTTTCCACAGCTTAGATAAGTCCCATTTATATCTTTCAAATGGAACTAAAAGGTCGAGTTGGAATGTTTCCAATATATGGAATGTCAAGGATCATGGATCCTATGACGTGACATGGAAACCCAATACCATTTTTCAATTTTGGGCACAAAACCCAATGTACGCAGGTTGTAATGGTGCAACCTATGTATACACATGTTGTATAGTTATTAGGGAGTGTATATGTGGAAAAATACAATTATTAGCTCTGGGAACTACAAAAAGGGACTTCAAGTCTACATAGGGAAATGCAAAATGGCCCTCTAAGCAAGTTTGTATAGGCTGAGAAAAATCTTTCTATAATAGTATGCATACCAATGGTATGCAATGGTATGCCATACTTGAGAATCCCTAAGAAAACTACCACTAAAACCCTAAGAAAAATAAAACCCTAAAAATAACCTATAAATGGTATGCATACCATTGTGGTACCATCGTATGCATACCATTGAAATATAATGGTATGAAATGGTATCCATACCAATGGTATTACATACTTGAGAATACCATTGTGATACCATGGTATGCATACCATGGTATGCATACCATTGCAATACCATGGTATGAATACCAATGGTATGTAATGGTATGCATACCATTTCAATACCAATGGTATGCAAACCAATAGTATGCATACCATGGTATGGACACTAATGGCATGCAATGGTATGCAGACAATTGTAGTGGCATGGTATGCATATCATTGCAATACAATGGTATGCATACCAATGGCATGCATACTTGAGAATCCCAAAGACAACTAGCACTAAAACCCTAAGATAACTAAAACACTATAAATAACCTATAAATAGAGACCCTCTTGTGGATTATACACAATTCATTTCATTTAAAAGTGATGGCTTACTTGAGAATCAACTCGCATAACCACATGTCCTTCATGTAAAAGTGATGGCTAGAATATTCAACACGTATAACCATAGGTCCTTCTTAGAAGTTATGCCTATGTGAGCAAGCACTAGGCACAAACCTTCACTCCACGTGACCAACCGATGTGACCACTACCTTTACCTGAAAAGGTGTTTCGGGTTTCGTGACTTCGCGATCTCTATTGTGAGTCACTTTGACTCCATTAACTCCCGAAACCTTGAAAATGGGCTAACAGATATTTAACCTCTCCTTTATGCCTCAACCATGTGACCTCAGTCACATCCTGGGGTCCACCTACAAGCGTGTCAGGATTTCGCGACTCCTGAGTTCACAATGTGACTCTTTCCCTTTTCCCTGATGTCTGAACTCGTAAATTCTCCTCCTCAGATCGATGACCCTGATATTCCCATGATCTAACGTTCCAAATTGTATCAAAATTTTGCATATCGGGATTTCGTAACTCAAGACCTCCAAGCTCGACCTTCTCCACACTCTGACTCTCGAAATACTGAAATCCAAAATCACGAGATCAACGACTCCCATTGATCCATATCTAACGATGAATATTCCTCCTGAGCTTATGAGTGTTGATAGACACTAAACCTTAGCCTCTGTGCTGATCCACTGGATCTAACGATCCACGACGAATTGATAGTTCTCCTGCTGAGAATTTCAATCGTCTGTTCGAGTTATCGATACTCTTGGAAAAATAACTCAGCACCTCCTTTATGGAATTTTTTTCTGTGAGGTGAATTCAACCTCATCTTCCCTTTGAACTCTTCTAAGTCTCTATCCCTTCTGATATTGGTTCTTGCTGGATACTCAAGGAATTTAAGGAATTCTACCCACACTCCTTGCGGCTTCACGATAATCTCTGATTATCTGAACTTCCCAGTTCTATGCACTCCTTGCGACAGTAACTCTTCAACCACTCACTAGTTTGGAAAATTATAAGACTTTGACCTGCCTGCACACACCTTGCATGACTCTATTCTACACTTGTACTTCTGATGATATGAGAACAATAATATCTCTCCTGATATTTTCTGAGGTAAAACTTGGAATCTTATCAACACACTCTTTGCGGACTTACACTGCACTCCTTATAGGAATTCTTAGGACAATAAATAATTGAAACTCATACTCTCCCTCTCACAAACTTCATACATTCAACATGAAATCATACATACACATCATTGAAACAAATGAATAATAGAGGATATAAGAAAACTGTAAACATACCGTTTAATAGATGCAATCAATATTCATCACAACACCACAAAATTGAGTCAAAGCATTATATTAACTCAAGTGCTTCTGTACATGGGTTCAATAGAAATAACTATCTTCTTATACAGCTTCTACAATCTCTGTTCTTCTCTGTTCTCTCTTTCTCTACAACTCTTCAACTCTTACTCTTACAAAAAAATGAGAATAATAATCTTACAATACAACACATATGAGGGAGATTTCTAGAGTTTTCCCTCCTAAAGATCTATTCTATCAAATTGAAATAAAGTCTACAACTACTTTACATTTATTACAATAAATGCCTCCAACAAACATATGAGAGAAACTGCTCATGATCTACGTTACAATATCCAAACCATAAAAGAAAACATATATTTTCCAGATATTACATTAACATTTTATCTTTTCAAATTCAAAACATTCTCAAAATGTGCGCTGGTGCATATCCAGTCATCCTTTTGCTTTTGCACTTGCTTACGATGCTCTTGCATCATGCTCCTCTGGCTGAAAAATTCATGGAATCTTTTCCATGATCTCCTGCACCGTCTGTCCATGTTTATGGATCTTTGCTTTGATTTCCCAGCTGGCATCTTCAATCGGGTGTCCTTTTTGTTTTACCAAGTATTCGAAATACGTCTTTCTCTGGGTCTTCTTGTTAATTCTATGATCAATGATATTTTCCATCTGCATCTTTTGAGATATATACATGATCTAGGTGGATACCAGTGGCCACCCACCTTTTCTGACTAGCTCAAAATAGTTTTCTGGCAATTTTGGTAATTTACTATTTTTAGTAGTTTTTAACTTTCGGGGCCATTTTGAGGGCCTGGATGAAGTTTTTTCGGGATCGAGCTTCTCAATGATAGTCGAAGGCCTGATTGAGTCCCCAAAATGAATCTCCTCGACGATACCTTTTGAGCAGGCTATCATACACCTAAAATAGAGATCGTATGTGAAAGTTATGACCCCGAGAAGTTGATGTACTAACTTACCCAAACGTGGCCCACATGACTTTTGGTGCTTCATCTCCTAGGGTTAGGTTTTTGGATGTCTAGGTTTTTGGCATTCCTTATTATTGTAAAAAGTCCTTCGGAGCCTCATTGTAATCATCTTATTGTGAATGAGTATTGTCGTCACATCTCTTCTAAGAGATAAGCTGCCACCATTCTAGCAATTCTTTCACTCTGTATTTTTACAGTTTCTGTACATTTATTTCATTAATAGAAATTACATATTATTATATATCTATGTTTATGGTTGCATATCTGATACATTTATGTTATATTATTGAATATCTGTGATATCTCTATGCATTTCTTTATTATATCTCCACTCTCATTTCGTGCTGAAAATAACCCAGATCAGTCGTATTAGAGCAGGCTTCTCTTGATCGTTTTTCAGTGCATATCCCCGACGAGGTCCAAGTATAGAAAGTTGGGTCTCGATCTTGTCTCTCTAGAGGACAACCTCTCTCACATACCCAAGAAACTCTCAATGGTAGAAGAAAATAAAAACAACGAAGAAGATGGTCCTATTAGTTTGTTGCTTGAGCAAGTTCTCACATGACAGAGGGACAAAATGATGGAGAATTTTTCCCACATCCTTCAACACCTTCCAATAGTAACAGATGCATATTCATAAAACGACCACTTTGGAGGCACCTCGCCTTTCAAGGTACAAGTTAATTTTGATATTCCTGTATTTGAAGGATACATAGATGCAAAATCCCTAGACAAATGGTTAAACCTGCTAGAAGGTTATTGCCCTGTTCACAATTTTTCCAACAAAGAAAAGATCACCTTCGCACTCCTTAAAGCTCTCCCCAATATCAAACATTGGTGGGAAAATTACTGGGATAAGAGCTCCATAGAGGAGTCTGGAACATATGGGGCCGAGCCCACTTAGGATTTTTTTGTGGATGCGGTAAATGAACAATATTACCCTGTTGGAAACTATGAGGACTAGTACATGAGATGGACCACACTATGGAAATAGATTAGTTCCAAATTTCACCAATAACTTCCATACCTTGTGCACCAAGATGAGTATCAAAGACTCTGAACTACATTTGGTTCTGAAATACTGTGGGGATCTACATAGATACATCCAAACTGAAATGGATTTTTTGGACATCTCATCACTCGGTGTTGTTTATCGATATGTTGTTAAAATCGAGAATAAATTTAAGCACCAGAACAAATGAGAGTTCAGGTCTGCAAATCCACAACAACCAAAGTATGACAAAGACGACCCTAACAAACAATCTCCCGAAAACTAGTCCAAGCCATAGGAAAAGAAGGGTCATAGGAAGAAAAAGAAGGACACTGAAAAATGGTGCGATTTCCAAAAAATCCCCTGGGACAACACCGATGAATGTCACTCAAAAAATTCATTGGTGTTCGAGATCAAAGACAAGGAGCCGAACCTTGATTCATAATCTAATTTTGAAAATACTAGTAAAGGACAGATCATTGACACATACCCCACTTCTACTGTCGCAACCGCAACAACTCAACCAGAAGAACCAATAGATCCTGAAGAGGGGGAGTTCCTCTTTCATTCACATATGTGGGTGAAGGGGACCCCGGTGCGTTTTATTGTTGATAACAGAAGCCAGAAGAACCTCATCTCAGCAGAGGTCATCAAACAGTTGGGATTGTCAACAACACCAGAGCCGCAACCATACAACATCGGGTGGCTTCTCCAAGGACAAGATCTCCATGTTATCCAATAATTTTGATTATTATATGACATCCAACCCTTCAAGGATGAGGTATTATGTGATGTCTCCCCACTAAATGTCTGTGATGTCTTCTTGGGCCAATCATATATGTGGAGACGCCATGTTTTTTATGAGTCTCGACCCCGTAGTGTCATTTTTACTTTAGGGGGTCATCTCTACAGAATACCAGAGGTAGTTCTGACTATTATTCCACCTAAAAAGTTCTACAAGGTAGTATCTCATACTGCAAAAATCATCTTCTTCACAGTCTGTTCAAAAGGAGAACAGAAGGACACTCCAACCACTATAGACTCACCCCAAGAACCTCCTATCCAACAGAAGAAGGTCAACAAGGCTGCAGCAAAGAACAAATATTCCTTCTGCACACCGTCCTCTCATGTATCTCGACTTGTTGAACAACCTTAGCCTCAATAGGTTCATGACAGACTTCCACAAACTGAGCAGTGCGACATCTCCAACAAGGCAAGCAGCTCACCAAGATGTAGATTTAGCAAACAGTTTTACCTCTCCCCTAGGAACTCAACGCAATGGAGACCATTGCTTCCTAAGGAGAGAGGATTGATCCAGGTGGATATCGGTGGCCACCCATCTATTTCGACTGGCTCAAAACAGTTTTCTGACAATTTTGGCAATTTACAATTTTTAGTAGTTTTTAACTTCCAGAGACTAAATGAAGTTTTTTCGAGATCGATCTTCTCAATGATAGTCAAAGGCATTATTGATCCCCCAAAATGAATCTCCTCGATGAGACCTTTCAAACAAGCTATCATACGCCTAAAATAGAGAACGTATGCGAAAGTTAGGACCCCAAGAAGTTGATGTACTAACTTACCCAAATGGGGCCCACATGAATTTTAGCGCTTCATATCCTAGGGTTAGGATTTTGGATGTATAGGGTTTTTGTCATTCCTTCTTATTGTAAAAATTCCTTCAGAGCTTCATTGTAATCATCTTCTTGCGAATGAGAGTAGCTGTCGCATCTCTTCTCAGAGATAAGCTACCACCATTCTAGCGAGTCTTTCACTTTGTATTTTTACAGTCTTTGTAAATTTATTTCATTAATAGTAATCATTTATTATTGTATATCTGTGTTTATTCTTGCATATATGATACATTTATGTTATATTATTGAATATTTGTGATATATCTGTGCATTTCTTTATTATATCTCTGCTCTCATTTTGTGCCGAAAATAATTTGGATCAAGACATCTGTTTGACCCACTGGACTTCTTGTTGATTCTGTTCCCCATCTGCTTCATCTTCTTTGTAAGGATACAGATCAACTACGTTGAATATGGGTGAAATTCCCACACCATCTGGAAATTCTATCTCATAAGCATTTTCCTCAAACTTTCTCAGAATTTTACACAGTCCTATGTTTTTTATTTTTAACTTATTATACATCCCCATTGGGAACCTTTCTTTTCTTATGTGTGCTAAGAACAAATATTCCACTTCAAACATAAGATCTCTTCAATGTTGATATGCTCTGCACTTATAGTCCTGGTTAGAACTCTGCAACCGCTCTTTAATCTTACTATGGAGCTCTTGCATCCCCGCTGCAAAATCCTCTGCTCCAACACTTCTGAACTCATGATGCTCTAAGTCCCTCAACTTAGATATGCCTCTTGGCTACGTTCCATGCATTATCTAGAATGGGATTTTTCCTGTGCTCCTCTTAGGTGAGTTATTATATTAAAATTCTACTTGAGGTAGAATCCGATCCCACTAACTATATTGTTCAACTATTAAACTCCTCAACAAGTATCCCAATCTTTGATTTACTACCTCAGTCTGTCCATTCATCCGAGGGTGATATGTTGAGATAAAATATAAAATTGTTCCTAGATTTTCCCATAGTCTCCTCCATAAATGACCAACAAATTTGGTATCTCAATCTAAAACAATGCTCTTGGGTAAACCATAAAGTCAAACAACTTTTTTGAAAAATAGGTTTGCAATGTGTGTTGCATCACTTATTTTCTGACATGGAATGAAATGTTCCATTTTTTAGAATCTTTCGACTACCACAAATATGGAATCACAACCTCTCTGTGTCCTTGGAAGTCCTAATGCAAAATCCATTCTTATCGGATCCCACGACCTCTTTGGTACTGGTAATGGTTGATACAATACTGTATTCTATCTTTTCCCCTTTGCGTGTTGAAAAATTCTACACCTGTTCAGAAACTTCTTCACATCCATCCTCATCCCTAGAAAATAATACAAATTGTTCAGTTGTGTGAATGTTTTGTCATGGTCGAAATGTCCAGCCAATCCCCCACTATGTTTTTCCTTTATAAGATTCTATGTCATAGAAATCTTAGGAATACACAATTGATTTCCTTTGAATAATAATCGATCCTCGATTAAGTATTAAAACCATTGGCTTTTGTCTCTCAGAACAAGATTTTCACATGCTTCATAAGCATCCCTGAAATCTGAATCATCTCTGTACATGTCCTTAAGGCTATCAAAACCTAAGGTCTTCACACGAAACTCCTATAGAATCAAACATTTCCTACTCAATGCATCAACAACTTTGTTAGTAGTTCCAGAAATTTGCTTTATAACAAAAGTAAAGTTCTGCATAAATTCAAACCATTTTTCATGTATCTGGTTCAATTTCTCCTATCTGGTTACAAATTGTAAAGCATGGTTGTCGTTGTACAAAATGAACTCTTTCAAAACCAAGTAGTTCCTCCATTTATTCAGTGCCTGTATGATTGCATAAAACTCTTTATCAGACGTGGAATAATTTCTCTTGGCATCATTCAACTTATCACTAAAGTATGCAACCGGTCTATTGTCTTCACTTAAGACTGGTCCAAGTGCAAATCCACTTGCATCACATCTCACTTGAAATGTCTTACTGAAATCTGGAAAAACCAGAACTGGTTGTCCAATTATCTTCTCTTTCAATAGCTTCAAACTTTTCTCTGCTTCCTCTGTCCAATGAAAAGATTTATGTCTTTTCTTGATTGTGTCCATCATTGGCGCATAAATTCCACTAAAATTTCTGATGAACTTCCTGTAAAAACTAGCTAATCCATGGAATCTTCTGACTTCAAAGATATTCCTTGGAGATGACCATTATTTGATTTCTTTTACCTTCTCAGGATCCATATTCAACTCATTTGAAGAGATCATAAAACCTAAATAAACAAGCTCTTTCTTCATGAAAGATGACTTCTTCAAATTTATCAGCAATTTCTCTTGCTACAACCTCCTCATAACTAAAGTTAGTTGTCTCAAATATTCTTCCTCAGTCTTATTGAAGATCAATATATCATCAAGATACACAATTACAAATTTTCCAATGAAATCTTTCAAGACTTCATTCATCAATATCATGAAAGTAATTGGTGCATTCGTCAAACCAAATAGCATGACAAGCCATTCATATATCCCTTCATTTGTCTTGAATGTTGTCTTCCATTCATCACCTTCCCTCATTCTAATCTGATGATATCCACTTTTCAAATCAATTTTTGAAACAAACTTTGCTCTACTCAAGGAATCCATCAAGTCATCCATCATCGGTAAAGGAAAGCTATACATGATGGTGATTTTGTTTATAGCCCTTGAGTCTGTACACATTCTCCATCCACCATCCTTCTTTGGACTTAACACTGTTGGCACATCACATGGACTCAAAATTTCTCTAATCAACCCTTTGTCCATCAAGTCCTTGAATTGATTTTTGAATTCTTCATTCTCCTGTGGCGTCAATCTTCACGCTTCTTTGTTTGGAAAAATCGCCCCTCGTATAAGTTCATTGTGATGGATTATACTCCTGATGGGAGGTAATGAACAAGGTAAATCGTCCACCACTATATTAGCGAAATTCTCAAGCATTTCCTGAATTTCCTCTGGTAGATTATCTAACAAAGTACTGGTGAAGATAACTCTAGGTTTTCTCACCACAACAAACTGCATGCCTTCTTCTTTCTTGATTTCATCCAGAAGTTCCTTCCCACTCATGAGAAGTATAATATTGCTTTCTTCTTCTTTCACCTTCTTGTCTTCAATTGGCAACAACATATGAATCCTACCATTCTTCTCCAAGGTGTATGTGTTATTTCTTCCATCATGAAGAACATTTTCATCATATTGCCATGGTCTCCCCAACAAAAGATGACAGACATCCATGGGAATAACATCACATAAAATATCATCTATGTATCCCCCTATCTTAAATTCAACTAAACATTGTTTAGTGACTGTTACCTGATGTCCTTTTTGCAACCGCAAAATCTTGTATGGGCTTGGATGTGCAACTGTCTCCAATTCCAACTTCTCCACCATTTTTGTGGATACTATATTATCTGTGCTTCCACTATCCACAATTACCTTTCATACCCTATCCTTCATCTTGCAAGCAGTTATGAACAAACTATTCCTTTGGACTGAATTCTCTATCTATTTTTCTGGCTTCAAGATAATTTTCCTCATCATTAAGGATCTTTTTCCTTCTGCATCTTCTTCCTCAACATTTCAACTTTGTGCTTCTGAAATGTGAGCTTCACCTCCTCCATCCCTTTTTCTGTCGAGACATTCAAAAGACTTGTGTCCTATATTTCCACAGAAAAAACACTTTATTTCACTTACTCTGCCTCTTCCTCCTCCTCTGGCTCGAGGAAAGGTGTTCCTATCGGCATATTGTCCTCCTTGTGAGATTCCTTCCCTTTCTAGGTGGTTATGAGGTTTCTTTTCTTCATACTTGGGATTTTGTACTCCGTCCTGGGAAATTTCTTTGCCTCTGCTCTAACTTCCACCTCTTCCCCTTTGACCTTGATTTTGGGCCAATTTTACTTCTGCCTTTGAAGCAATTTGATAAGCATATTCCACATTCCTGATTGTCACCATGCTCATCTCATCTTAAATTTCATATCTCAATACATTCATGTATCTAGCGACTTTTTCATCATCACTCTCATGATGACTTACCCTGATGTTGATTCTGTAAAACTCCTCAGTGTATTCCTTCAATGTCATCCCCTTCTGTCTCAAATTCTGCATTCTCCCAAACAGATTAATTTGGTAATCTCTGAGTATAAACTTGGCTTTCATCTTTGCAACCATCCTATCTCACCTTTTGATTCATTGTTTTCCTTTGCAATGCCTGTCAATCTGCAGTTCATCCCACCACAGTGCTACATGCCCTTTCAGTCTAGTGACAACATGTTTTACTTTCTTATCCTCTTCGATATCCTCATAATTGAAGTATTTATCTAGAACTCTAAATCAATCTAGCAGCTCCTCAACATCTAAGTTTCTTTCAAACATTGGGATGTCCATTTTTTCTCTATCCCCTATTCTTGCAACAAATCTGAATAGACGTTCCTTTGTAGTATCTTTGATTGCAACTTCTTCTTCTTCGGGTCTTTCTTCATTCTCATTTTCGGATTCACTGACATCTCCAGTATCAACTGTTTGCCTTTGTGTTGTCTCCATAGCATCCAATCGAGCATGAAATTCTCTCATTTCCCTTTCCACAACTGGATCGGGCATGGGTCTATCTTGACATATTCTTGGTGGCATTGCTTAAATCTATTCCATGCAAAATTTAAATCACAACTTGCATTCTATCTCCCCTTGCTTACAAAAAACAATGATTGTAAGCTATGATACCACCTGACGCAGCACCCCTACCTTAGAAGGTTCTACGTGACCTCTCGGTCTAAGGATCGTTGTAAATATCCCTTGAGCTGAAATGACTCCTTGATTCCCAGCTGCAATATTCAACACATATAACCATAGGTCCTTCTTAGAAGTTACGCCTATGCGAGAAAGCACTAGGCGCAAGCCTCCACTCCACGTGACCAACCGATGTGACCACTACCTTTACCCGAAAATGTGCTTTGGATTTTTCAACTTTGCGATCTATATTGTGAGTCCCTCTGACTCCTTTGACTCTCAAAAACCCGAAAATGGGCGAACAAATCTTTAACCCCTCCTTTATGCCTCAACCATGTGACCTCAGTTACGTCCTTGGTTCCACCTCCAAGCACGTTGAGATTTCACGACTTGCGAGTTCATGATGTGACTCTTTCCCTTTTCCTAGAAGTCCAAACTTACGACTTCTCCTCCTCAGATCGACGACCCTAAGCTTCCCACGATCTGATGGTCCAAATTGTATTGAAATTTCGCATATCGAGATTTAGTAACTCAAGATCTCCAATCCACGACCTTCTCCACACTCTGACTCCTGAAATGCCGAAATCTGAAATCATAAGATCAACAACTTCTGTTGATCTAGATCTAACGATGACTATTCCTCCTAAGATTATGAGTGTTGATAGACACTCAGCCTTAGTTTCTACACTGATCCATTGGATCTAATGGTCCACAACGAATCGGTAGTTCTCCCCTTGAGAATTTCAACCGTCCGTTCAAGTTCTTGATACTCCTGGACAAATAACTCGACGCCTCCTTTCTGGACTTTTTTTTCTGTGAGGTGACTTCAACCTCGTCTTCACTTCAAACTCTTTGAAGCCTCTATCCCTCCTGAGCTTGGTTCTTACTTCATACTCAAGGAATTTAAGGAATTCTACCCGCACTCCTTGTGACTTCACGATAATCTCTGATTATCTGAACTTCCCAGTTCTGCACACTCCTTGCGATAGTAACATTTCAACCATTCATTGGGTTGGAAAAATCTAAGACTTCTACCTTCTTGTGCATGCCTTGCATGGATCTATGCTACACTTTCACTTTTGTTGATATGATAACAACGATATCTCTCCTGAACTTTTTGAGGTAAAACTCAGAATCTTATCAACGCACTCTTTACAGACTTTCACTCCACTCCTTGTAGGAATTCTCAGGATGAGAAACAATTGAAACTCATACTGTCCCTCTCATAGACTTCATACATTCAACATGAAATCATACATACACAACATTGAAATAAATGCATAACAAAGGATATAAGCAAACTGTAAACATACCATTCAATAGATGCAAACAATATTCATCACAACACCACGAAATTGAGTCAAATCATTCTTATACTAACTCAAGTGCTTCTGTACATGGGTTCAATAACAAAAGTTATCTTCTTATACAACTTCTGCAGTCTATGTTCTTCTCTTCTCTCTCTTTCTCTACAGCTCTTCAACTCTTACTCTTACAAAAAAATGAGAATAATAATCTTACAATACAATACATACAAGGGATCTTTCTATAGTTTTCCCTCCTACAACTCTATTCTATCAAATCGAAATAATGTCTACAACTAATTTACATTTATTATAATAAATGTCTCCAACAAATAGGTGAGAGAAACCACTCATGATCTGCGTTACAATCTCCAAACCATAAAAGCAAACATATATTTTCCAGATATTACATTAATGTTTTGTCTTTTCAAATTCAAAACATTCTCAAAATGTGTGTTGGTGCATATCCAACTGTCCTTCCACTTTTGTGATTTCTTACGATGTTGTTGCATCAATGGTGGGGCTATGCAATGATTCATCCATAGGCGTAGAGGGTCTACTACTGGGACGCAACAACTGCAAAACAACATACAATCAAATATCTATATAAATACACAAAATAGAAACTAAATATATAACGATGAAGAACAAAAAAAAGGGTCAATATTCTAACCTCCTCAATGAAGCTATGCTTTCCAGTGGGCTCTGTAGGCCCATAGCATGTATAGCAGGGATGATTTTAGGGACTAAATTTTGCTCATGGGCTAATTTTCCATGGTTTTTCTCAAAAAAAGATTCGCTATTCTAAAAATGATTCACTCAAATTCTATAGGATAAAATTATTTTACCTTAAAAATTGCCAAAATTTTATACAAAGTATATACAATCCTTATAAATTTGCATATTTTTATAAAAATATCGCCAAACATTCATAGTTGGCACATGAAGGATTTGCAATATTCCCTCAAGTTTCTACATTTTAAAATAAATTTTCATCCTTAAAATAATCTTTGATGTATGCCCACAACTCGAGCATCTGTGAGGTTTACATGTATGGATTCTATGCCCATGTTCCCTCTCCTCTCTATACTCTCATTTGCATGTTGATGGTCCAAACCCCCTATCAATGTCACTAGCATGCACCTTCGATCGAGATAGCAAAACAAAGCTATTGTGTTATACTAGGCTACGAGCCAATGAGGAGATGACTAGATGTACCTATCGCCATTTCTCTACAATAGGAGAATGTTGGGTAGGGGGGTCAGACCTTCACCTAAGGGCATGAGGACCTAACTTAGGGTCATGCATGGCATGCTCTCGGTCCTATGAGGATCCTTGACTCACCCCCTGGAAGTCACTAATGTCAAATTGGTTGACATGTTTACCCATAATTTGCTCGAAAAATATAAGGGAATCTCCCTGTTATTGCAAGGAGGTTTATTAAAAACCATGTACCACCTATCCATCCAGTTTTGACTAATCTGGTGATGGATTCACCTTTCAATGGATATGTGTTTCCTGGTCAATGGTAGTTCTTTTCCATTTCTAGGATACCTAAAAATAAACAATATTTCTTGTTTTAAAATGCCGAGTACTTTGATTAGGTTTATGTCCAAACCAGTGCTATAATACTCGTACATTCCTTCCCTATAGTCATAAATATATGCCAATTTCCCTTGGTCACTTGCAATGGACTGGACACTAATTTCCAAAGAAGTAACCAAGGAGACTCTGCTAGATTCTCTAGTCTCCCTTAAGTGTTCCTCAAGGTTTCTTAATATCACAAACCCCTCATCAATTTTATTATTTACATTATGTGGTGGTGGTGGTGGGTTGGGGTTTTGATCTTCTTGGTTTTCTTATGAGGGGTTTAAATTTTATCTCGTTCCATTGTATTGTATATGTTGCAATTTAACATCCCTGGCATTTAAATTAGTTTCCTTTTTTATTCAAAATATTAAATTACAATTTTTTTTCAATTTAGATTATTGGGAGCAATATATTAAATTGTATTGACTAAATTGGATTAAAGTTAGGATAAATGTAGCATAGCTAGATAAAGGGTGGGGGTGGTCGTGGCACGCCCTCTTAAGAGAATTAACATTCTTTCAAATGTGTGTTCTTAATCATGCCATTGCCACTTTTTCAGACACCAAGTTTTTACTCTCACCCATAATATATATTGTTATTATTCTAATATATGTTGTTATTATAATATATATATATATATATATATATATATATATATATT
>JASDQU010107278.1:92549-104503 GCA_032191745.1 Picea mariana | reverse complement strand
TAGAGAACATATATGGCTAAGAACATTACAATATCAATCACTTTTGTTTAATGATATGATTTTGCTAGTTTATAAATATTTATGAGATAAATGTATTCACTTTTATAATATGATTTTGCTAATTTATAAATATTTATGAGATAAATTTACTAGTTAAATATGAAATATGAATGATTAGTTTTCATAAATCATTTCTTCCCATTTTGTCCATTCTGTAAACATGTGACTGTGCAGTTTATATAAACATTTATTGATTAGCTAAATATGGATGATTAGTTTTCATAAATCATTTCTTCCAATTCTGTAAATTACACTACATACAGTATCCACCCTGAAACTATGTACACCTGTACACGATCCTAAATATGAGACCCTTCTCTTCCACACGGGGAGAAAAGCATATCAGCGTTTGGAATCATTTCCGCAATCTTACGAAGATTTTAGTATATAGATCCCACGAAGATCTCGTTAAAGGATGCAGTCGCCAATGCATGAACGTTCTTAAGCGAGTGAATACGTCTGCCCTTCCTGCTCTTCTTCGTCTTCGTCTTCCCCTGCAGACGAACCATCTCCACAGGACATCTACTTGCATCACCTTCCCCAACAAACATCTACTAATTTTTTTACGCTTCGTTTCTTTGGTTGTAAAGCGGTAGCTCTGTAGAAATATCTGCCTCCTCTTCTTCCTAAGGCGCTGAATTGCAACATAATCAATATAATCTTCCTCTTCCTGTTCAACTATAAAATTCTTGAACGAATTGTTATGTCCTCTGCCTGAAACATCTCCCCGCAGTGCAGACACTCCTGCCATGCTGTTTAACAATAATATTTATACAGCAGATCGCTTGGAGCTGTGCGGATTACAGAACGCGAGCTGAAACACATTATATCTAGAAAAATGATAGACATGTAACAACGAGGCAGTGGGAATGAGAAAAGACATAGTTTTGATTACGATTATAATTGACAACAATTCAAGCATTGGAAGTGTAAAATCTTGGACTCTCCCTGACGGTCGCAACACGATGCTTGAACGCCTGTCTCTGGCTTGCGACGCAGGTATAAGGCAACCATTTCGGGCTTGCGACGCAGGTATAAGGCAACCATTAGATGTCACAATCATTAGAGTCATAACCAGAGGTATAAGGCAACCATCTCAATATTTTAAATCTGGTCTGGATTTGTTGCTTAAGGCTTAAGAACTCAGAAAACTTTAAGATTTATAAAGCATCCTTATAAGCAAGAATATTCATAACTTGTACGACTGTATCAACATCTCAATATTTTAAATCTGCTAAATCTTCTAACACTTTTGTAGATGATGAAATGATAAATGTAACATCTAAATATTTTAAATCTGCTAACACTTTTGTAGATGATGAAATGATAAATGTAACATCTCAATATTTTAAATCTGCTAACACTTTTGTAGATGAGGAAATTATAAACGTAACATCTCAATATTTTCAATCTGGTAACACTTTTGTAGATGATGAAATGATAAATGTAACATCTCAATATTTTAAATCTGCTACCACTTTTGTAGTTGATGAAATGATAAACATTTATTATAGAGATGTGTCTAAGTTAATTTGCAACTGATATCATACAGAAGGGAAACTTGGCAAAACCCAAATTTTATAGTTTTTTAATTAATCCATTATCTATTAGAAAACAAGAAAACAGTTCAAATTTTGGGAAAAATATCTTCAAACAAAACATTTTACAGACAAAGAGATATGTAAAAGTATATGAATCATTAAAATTGTTATAAATCTTTTAAAAATTTGGTCAATGTGTCTTAAAACAAAGCATTGTATATATGTAAAAAATATATAAAACGTATTCATTATATAATTTCATTATCGTCATAGAAATCATAGCATGTTTAACTAGTTCAATTATTCAACTCAAAACATAATATTAAATTTAAAATTTAATCGTGTATTTTTTTTTTAAATATCCACATCATTTGTATTGGTTTAAAAAGAAGTATACAAGGACTGTGCTGCTGGTTTACCACTTGGGAACCATTTGGAACCAGACCAAGAGAAGAAACTCAAATTGTCAACTTTAGTAACATTTAAAAATCATTGCTTCTGGAAATCATAGATCATAAAGTAATGAAAGTTTAGTAAACTTTAAAAATCATTGTTTATGGAAATCATAGATCATAAAGTAATGATAAAGTAATGAAAAATTATGAGTAGTAGAGAAAAGAAGCTTACCTATCATATTGATAATGGAAGGGAGGTGGGGCATGTGGAGCTTCAAAAAAGAGAATCTATAATAAGAAGTATGAGAATATTAAACTAGATGAGAATAGGCATCACCTGTAAGAACTGTGGTTGTTGATAATTCAAAATGGTGAAGTCCAGATTAACAACTTTTTGCCAATAAATTGAGCTTGTGATCCACCAGCTTTACTTGAAGTAACCAGCCGGTGCTATGGAGCTTGAAAGAGAGAATCTACACTTAAGAAGTATGAGAATATTAACTAAGAAGTATGAGAATATTAAAGTAGAGGAGGATCATCCGCTATAGTAAGAATTATGAGAATATTAAACTAGATGAGAATGGTCGAAGTATGAGAATATTAAACTGATGAAAATGGTCATCTGCTGCAGGAACCTGTGGTTGTTGATAATTTAAATTGGTAAAGTCCAAACCAACAACTTTTTCTGCCAGTAAATTGAGTTTGTGATCCACCAGTTTTACTTGCTATGGAGCTTGAAAAAGAGAATCTACACTAAGAATTATGAGAATATTAAACTAACTGCCAGTAAATTGAGCTTGTGATCTACCAGCATTACTTGGAGCAGCCAGTGCTATGAAGTTTGAAAAAGAAAAACTACACTAAAAAGTATGAGAATATTAAACTAAAAGAGGATGATCATCTGCTATAGTAAGAAGCACGAGAATATTAAACTAGATGAGAATGGTCATTAGCTGCAGGAAACTGTAATTGTTGATAATTCAAATTGGTAAAGTCCAGATCAACAATCTTTTCTGCCAGTAAATTGAGCTTGTGATCTACCTGCTTTACTTGGAGCAGCCAGTGCTAAAGCAAGAGAATTCCCTCGTTCTTATCCGTAGATTCCATAACTGGAAATAATCTGGGAGAGAGTATGAGGAGCCTGGGGAAGACGAATGAGGGGATCGGGTTGCATAGAAAGGGCGCGGGAAAGTGGGAGCATGAGGATACATGAGGGAGGTGAAGGCCAAGTGTTCATAAGTGAACATGAAGGGACAGGTGCTAGCAGATGGAGGGGTAGTGAACATGAAGGGACAGGTGCTAGCAGATGGAGCTACCCCTCCGTGGATCGCATCTTAAACACCTTATCAGAAAATTAATCATATATAAAAGACAAAAAATAACTTATTAATTTTTTAAGTTTTGTGTAAATATTTTTAAAGATAATTTTGTATATACATATCCTCAATATTTATATAAAATATATAATTTTTCAAGTAAAATATACTAAATATATAATTTTTCAAGTAAAATATATAATTTTTCTAATGAGAAACAATCTGTAAAAGTAATAATGACAAACAATGTGTGTAGAAATTTTAAGGAAAGAATTAACTATTGGCTTCCAATATAAATTTGTGAATAAAATTAAAATATTAATAAATTATTAAGACATGGCATGAGATTTAATTGTCCTTCAATATTGCCGTAACTAATTGCCGTGGAAGTCTTGGTATCATGATATGTCCCTAGGTAACACTTAGGGCTTGACATAAGGCTCCATGGGGCATTGATATGGCCACCCCTTCATTTAACGTTGAGTTAACTAACAAATTAGAGCTCCCACCATCCAAGGAAGAGGTGGTGTGAACATTGAAATAACTAAGGAAGTTCCATCCTAAATTGGGTAACCGGTTTTGAAATTTGTCTTAATGAATTATGTAAATATATTTTCTAAAGATATTTTCTTCAAAGAATATGCTAGTATATGTATATGTGAGATTTGAATTTGTCTTAATGAATCATGTAAAGATATTTTCTTCAAAGAATATGTTAATATATGTGAAAATCTCAAATGACATACATTATTTGAGAAAAGTTTTGGTTCGATTCCACCCAACTTTACTATCAAGGATTGGGAACCACATCAATGGCTCTATACAAGTGCTTGTAGCATGAAATTTAAAGATAAGTTTCATTTGTGGGCCTTTAAGTTTAGGAACTACATCGTTGGCTCTATACAAGTGATTGTAGCATGCCATTTAAAGAGTAATTTTATTTATGTTTCTACTATTAATTATTATATACCCTTGGATTTGTTTTAAAATCTTAATGTTTTTAACTACATGAAATAAGAAATGAGATGAAAATTTCTAAAGTTGGCCTAATATGGTGTCTCCTTTAGGAAGTGCTTGTAGCATGGCATTTAAAAACTAATTTAAATTATATTTTTATTATTAATTAATATGTGTCTTTAGATTTATTCTAACACCATAGTGTTTTTAACTATATGGAATGGGATGAAGCTATTTTAGTGTGGTGTGAAGAATTTCCAAAGTTCTTTTGTAGATTGGAAAGTTTTTGAGGCTCTTTTATGCATAAAATGGGATTTTTATTCATCATGAATTAGTTTGTTTTTTTAACTTTCTACTTCAAAGATTAACATATATCAAGTTAATTTATCCAAATATAATAGAGAATTTGTTTATATCTAGCACTACAAGAAAAACATCAATTAGTAGAGGTTTTAATGTTACAAGATTGAGAAAAAATATTTAAAAAAATATCCACCAGCAAAAGTGAAGGTTTTTGCATACGTTTTAGTGAATATTTGCTATAACTATAACTAAATATGACAAAGTTTTAATGAAGGTTTTTTTTTTTTTTACCAGTGTGCTTATTATAGTAATGCTCACAAGTGTGTATTATATTATAAATCACTAGTGCTCTATATATGATTGAGCACTGATGCATATATATCCTTGCCACCATGAAGTTTTAGTAACAATAACGATAATGGTAGTAATAACAACAATGGTGATGATATTGCAAAAGAGAACAATGCTAATATTGTATTTAGGAGCCTTAGTACATTTCTTACATCTATAATCACAAGTGATTTTATACATTTATAGCACACTAGTGCATCCTATAATCTCATGCATACAAATTCTTATATATTGAACATGCATCAATGCATTTATTTGAATAGAATGCATCAATGTGTAACAATAATAAAGGCACACTAGTACCTATACAAAACTTAACATGCACTAGTGTATAATAATCATTTAAATGTATCAGTGCATAAACGTGTGTGAAATTCACTCAAGCATATAAATGAATAAAATGCACCAATAAGTTTTAGATCAAAATTTCCTTTCATGCTTTTTAATATTTCTATGTGTTTTTTTTATTTTCAATCACTAATAAAAGAATCAATTTTTTTATAATATTTGTTTTTACATTATAATTAATGAATTTAGAGAATCATTGTAATAATGTATTATATCATTTAAACAAATATACCAACTAATTAAACCTATGCTTATTATAATAATTTAAATAATTCATATATGTAATTGGCAATGCAACATTCTACAACAATGCACATTGCAATAAACTAATAAACCCATTTGGTTTTATAAGAGGCAAGGACCCTTCATCAAACAAAACATAAAAACATAAAGGTGTGTGATAAATAAAATGTCAATACATAATTGTTACAATTATTGGTAAACCACCATCATACCAATTGGGAAAACATATCCATATTAAACAAAATGTTCAATTTTCAAAGAAAAACATTCCAAAATATAACATTTGTAACATGAATTTATATTAATAATCATTCATTACTCAAACTAATAATATTTGTTTTGATGTTTGCATGACTCATTTCTTCATCATTTATAGGGGATATTGTACTTAGGTTATTAGGAATGTTTTGTTGATTATCTTGATTTTGTTTCCTCTCTGTATGATCTATATACAAACATATAAATAAATTGTAATGAATATATCTACATTTCTAGAAAATATGCATGATTGTGTGTAACGTACCCAACCACCGATTTTAAATTCTCATAGTTCATTTAATTAATAAAGAAGCATGAAAGAACACCATAGAAATTCATGCAATAATAAAGATTCATGCTACAACATAAAAAATGTTTAAACATACCATGCACAGTAATAAACAACTAGTAGGCACATTAAAGATATACATCTCAAAGATATTAATTAATACACAACAGAAATAAATATACAATCATAGAAACACATGACAAAGAGCACTTATTTTTAACAAAATGAATCACCAACTAGATGCAGACCAAGGAAGTTCCACCCAACCATAGACATTGTTATTCCAAGTCTCAACAATAGGTCACTCTTGATCCAAGGCTATGAATTCACAAGGACAGTTCCATGGTGTCACTCAGCTTCCCAAACTAGTCAACACTCAAGCTCCCACCGGTTTCTCAACACACAAAAATCCAAAGTACACCAACTCTCTTCTCTCCATCCTACACAACCCAAGAGAATGGACTCCTTTTTATGCCACACAGTCCCTCACGTTGTCCACCTCCTTCCAAGGCTCTAGTGAATTTGGTCAAGAATCTTCACGCTAGGACTATCAGGATTCACAATTGTGAAAAAAACTTAATGTTGATTAGGGTTGGTTGTCATTGATGCCAACCCTTGAATAAAGCCCGGTAGCACAAACGTTTGGGTAATGGACCCCAGTTTGTTTGATGTAAAGATGACTCATTATTGTCTCATCATGGTTGATAATAAGTAGAAATGGATGAACTCCAATGTGGTCCCCTTATAGTGAAATCCCTCACGGGAAGACGCTTTGAGGATTGAATTATCCTAGAAGTATGGTTAGAGAACCCATGCTTATTTGTGGAATAATGAGATGAAGGTCAGTGAATTTGTTAGTGAAACTATCCTATATGGATAGTGTTTGTCATGCCATTTCTGGTGGTATGTGGAACATCACATAAATCATCACAGTTAGAGAGTTATGGCCATGAGAAGTTGGAGAACTTAGGTTTGGGTAATGGACCCAATTTTGTTTGATGGATAATGGTATGATTTTTGATATATTTGTAGGTAATAATATTCTATATGGATAGTAAATGTCATTCCATTTCTTTTGGTATGTGAAACGTCACATAACTCCTCACAGTTTGAGATTTATGGCCTTACGAAGTTGGAGGAGACTCAAATATCATCTAGAAGCCCCAAAAGGTCAAAGTAGTCAAAGTGGTTTAAGATATTTTAGAAGGTAAATAATAAAGTGAAGTGATGAGTGTACTATAATTCAAAATGAATACAAATTAATTATTTAAATAATAAATTAGAAGTAGGTTAACCCTAAAATAAGGAAAGTGGGCAAAGTGACCTAGAAGTTGTTTTTAAGGAAGCTACTTGGAGAGTATAAATAAGAGGCAAGGATCTCTCATTTTAGATCACACTTGAGAATATTGAATATATATAGGTGTCTAAGGTAACCAAATGATATATAAGTTGAATGTATTAGGGAAGGTGAAGAAAAGAAGGATGGAATTCAAGGAAGGATAAATTCTTTTGATGATGCTTTCTAAGGTATGTTATTTACAGGTCATCTCACCATTTTCGCAATAACCTATTTTATAGAATGACTCAAACCATGAAATTTCTATTCCATTGAGGAAACTTATCCAATTATGTGTGCTAAAAAATTTAGCTCGTGGGTTGTTGTATTTTTGGAGTTACACTCCGTGGAAAATACAGTTTGTGGCTAGTCATGAAACTAGTCTAAAACAGGTGTTTCGGGTAAAAACGTCATAAATTATTCATAATAGATCCAAATTCAGTAAGACAAAATGTGTTGGTTCAAGTACAATCTGTAGTATGTTGTGTAATATCTACAGATTGATTCAACAAATATTCGTGTAGGGTACGCTCTACAAGGCCGCTCTCTAGACTAAGCCAGAATTCAACAAGGTGTGTCATTGTTTCTATAACTCCTTTTCTAAGAGGTTCCAAGTAGTGAAACCTGGAGGAATTGCATAAAACACATTGAATAACAGTGTGCATCAGTTTCAGATATTTATTCATTACAGGTACAAATTTATGATTATTTCAAGTTAGGGTTGTTGACTAATCCAAAACTAGTCACTGAGACTAAACGTGACATCCCCCAAAAATAAGTTAATTTTGAATTCGAAAATTGTTGGGAAAATTCTTCTTTTTTTGTTAAATTCGAATTTGGGAAAACTTTTTCCATTTATGGCAATTCCAAATTTTTGAATTTGGTAATTGTAATTATTATTATGACTGTTGGGCAGGGATCTGATTTGATTGAAATAACTATTTTACTATGACACTTGTATGTAAACAAAATATTATTTTAATTATCGCAGGGGGATAAATGGAACAACCATGTTAAATTCGGCTGACCATGACTCCATGAGTGGGGAACATGTTGGAACTACCTCTGGGTTGATTGTTACAAGTGGAAAATTAGGGATTTGGCCATTGGTAACCCCTGAAATTCAGGGATTTAGAAAGTTGCAAAAATTCCCAAGGGAGGGAAAAAGACCTAGGAAAAAATATTGTTTGATAAATAGCATATGAGAGGAGGCAGGACATTGCCTAGTATGTTGGGGGGAATAATTATTGTGTACATGTTATTATGAACACTAAACATTAAGTGTGAGGCAAGGAGGAGACTACAGAGAGAAGAAGACATTGCTGAAGAGGAGATTCCAAGTTTGTGTTGGTAAATATGTAACAGACAACGAATGGCATACAGACGATTGTTAGCATATTTACAGGCAGTGTATACTTCTCATTGATGGCAAGTACAGTTGTGGTTGTAGTGATGGCTTGAGTACAATAACAATGAATAGCAGCGCATCAATAATCGGGAGGAGAAGAGTCAGTGACCATTGGATCCCATTTAAATTTCCCGAAAGGCGACACCCGTCAGATCTACAGAAGCTGCGAGGGAGATAAGCCTCGGGAGCAAGATGAGAAGTCTCGACATGAGGTGTTGTCATCGGGATATCATCCATCGGGAGATCGGAGTTCTCAAGGTCGTGAGAACCGGGACATTGAAAGTCTCGAAATACTGACATAATCAGGACCGTCCATTTGGAAGGACGCGTGGCAGCGATCAGGCGCCACCGGGAGAAGCTCGACAGGAGGCTTCATCGGAGAATCGAGAATCGAAGTTTCACGAGTACTGTGAACAATTGCATCAGACATCGCGAAATCACGATATGCAATTTCCTGATAAGGCATATAGCGTGTGGGCCACGCAGGAGTCAGTGGAAGACAGGTGGCAGGTCAAAGGCTGGGAGCCATCGGAGGACCAGCGTATCAGGAATCGGCAAATCAGTATTCCCGTGGACGAAGGATCAGGGAAATCCCTAAAGGAAACCCCGACACGGAATATGAACTGTCCATTCAGTAGGACGCGTGTCAGGAGTACAGAGGAAGTCGGGGATCGACAAATTGCGAATTCAAAAGGACAAGAACATAATGCAACAAGAATCCCGATTTCATGATATGCGAAATCACAAGTGAATCTGGACCGTCAGATCCAGAAATGATCAGGACCGTTGATCACAGCCCGTATCGGAGTATCGGGGATCGGGACTTTGAAATGCCAAAATCTCTTAACATCAAGAACTCCGAAATCGCGATATGTGATTTTGCGATTTAATCGCAGCTGTTAAAGTTAGAAGTGATATGGACCGTTAATTCTAGTCATTGTCGGAGTATCGGGGATCGGGACTTTGAAATGCCAAAATCACTTGACATCAAGAACCCCGAAATCGCGATATGCGATTTCGCGA
The DNA here is from genome assembly GCA_032191745.1 of Picea mariana. NCBI lineage: Eukaryota > Viridiplantae > Streptophyta > Pinopsida > Pinales > Pinaceae > Picea > Picea mariana. Next base: position 94,675 of record JASDQU010107278.1, on the reverse strand, counting down.
TTTAATCGCAGCCATTAAGATAAGAAATGATCTGGACTGTTGATTTAACTCCTTATCGGAGTTTCGTGAATCGGGATTTGTAAGTGACAAAAACTCTGATCGCCAAGACTGCCGAAATCGCGATGTGGGATCCCGATTGGATCTAAACCATTGAATCAAGTATTGATCAGAGGGTTATTGTTCTCTCTCACAGTTAACTATTGAGTTTGGATTCTGTTAGCAAAATGGACTCATGATGACGAATCGGTTAGTGTTTCAGTTGCTAGAACATGTGTTCTTGTTTCGGATGAGGGAAGGCGAAGTGGAACCGTCGGGGAGGTATGCATAAAAGAAGATGAGACAGATTGTGGAATGTTAGCTGTTTTGAAGTGAAAATGAATAAACAGTAAGAAAAAGAAAAGGAGCATGGGCATAGCATGAAATCGAGAAAATNGTTGATCAAAATCCACATCGGAGTTTCACGAATTGCGACTTTGAAATGCCAAAATCTCTTGACATCAAGAACTTCGAAATTGCGATATGCGATTTTGTGATTTAATCGCAGTCGTTAAAGCAAGAATGAGATCTGGACCGTTGATTTTCTTCATCGGCGAATCGGGGATCGGGACTTTGAAATGTCCAATTCACTTGACATCAAAAACCCCGATTTCGCGATATGCGATATTGCTATTCAATCACAGCCATTGAATCGAGAATTGAATCTGGACCGTTAGATCCAGAAATGATCAGGACCGTTGATCACAGCTCGTATCAGAGTTTCGGGGATCGCGAATTCAAAAGGGCAAGAACACAATGCAGCAAGAATCGCGATTTCGCGATATGCGAAATCGCGAGTGAATCTGGACCGTTAATCTAATCTCTCACGGAGTTTGGGGGATCGGGATTTGTAAGTGACAAAAACTATCGACATAAGGAATTATGAATTTGCGATATGCGAAATCCCGAAAGCGCCTTCCACCTAAGGCCTTGGTCATAGCCCTTGGTCACGGGAAGAGGAGTCAGTCTATATAAGCTGTATTTCGGAGTTTCGGAGATCGCGATGTGAAAGTGTCAAGACACCTGGGCAAAGAAAATGCTGAAATGCCGAAACACGATTTAAAAGGCAAGAATAATAAAGATTATCCAACGGTGCGGATAAAGCTTGAATTGATCGAAGGGTTACTGTTCTTCCACACACATTTAACTCTTCAGTTATGAATCCGTTAAGAGAAACAGACTCATGATGACAAATCGGTTAGCGTTTCAGTTGCTAGGACAGGTGTTCTTGTTTCGACTAAGGGAAGGTGAAGTGAACTGTTGGGAAGGTATGCATAAAAGAAGATGAGACAGATTGTGGGAGGTTGGTTGTTCAAAATTGAAAATGAATAAATAGTAAGAAAGGGAAAAGGAGCAGAGGCATAGTAGGAAATTGAGAAAATGGGTAGAGGGAGATGAAACGTAGAGTAGAAGCTGAGAAAAATGACAATCAGAGCAGAAGCAGAGCAGAATGACGGACATAGCAGAACCAGAGAAGAATGACAGAAAAAGTTGATGCAGAGTAGACCTGCTAAACAAACAGAAGAAGAAAAGAATTGCATAACAGTTTGTTGAAGATCAGATACAGAGAAAGATTGGTAAGAATTGATTTATCTGTGTAGTTGTCTGTGTATTCATTATTTGATATTTTAGGGAGGTTGGGAGGTGCTCGGGAGGATTGTTGTCCTCAGAGGTTCAAGTGGGTGCTTGAACACAGGGAGGTGTAGCTTCCATCTGGTTGCAGCAAGAGAAACTAGGATGGCAGGGTGGTGCTAGCGAGAACAAGTGTTCTCTGTTATACAGGTTGGAGCCTGTGTAATTGGAAGTTGGTGCTTCCATCTAGTTGGTGCTGGAACATTCAGGAAGTTGGTGCTTCTATCCAATTGGTGCTGGAATATTCAGGGAGTTGGTGCTTCCTTCTAGTGGGTGCTAGAGAAACTAGAGAGTTGGTGCTCTCAAACAAGTTGCAACTTGTAAAACAGAGGTAGCAAACTCACATTGAGTTGGTGCTCAATTGTAAATGATGTACATAACTGAAAAAGACTGCCTATCATTTCGAAGAAGAGGTTTTCTTCCTTTATGGGTTTCCTCGTGAAAATCTGTCTCTGTGT
>JASDQU010107278.1:51294-82187 GCA_032191745.1 Picea mariana | reverse complement strand
GGTCTCTTCCAAGTGTAAGTGTCAACTCTTTGGAAGATTTTCATGCTTCTTTTCATGTGTTTTGTAAAGATCAATTTTCAAATGACTTTCTCTATCCTGAGTGTTGTCATGAATTCAATCTTTTGAATAAAGAACTAGACACTCATGAAGAGTATGTTGCTGTAGAGGATACTCTTCATTATGATCGAGAGATTAGTAATCCACACTATGATAACCTTAGTGATGTTTTTGACATTGTATGAAATGCATCTACTATCTTAGGTTGTCATGAAGATCAGATTTTTCCTTCGGAAAACTTTGAAGATGTTGAGCAGATTGACATATCAGTAGGAGACAGTTTTGGATCTGCAACAAATACTAAGGGCAACCCTCATCTTTCAGTTTTGCAGACAAAAGGGAATTGCAACAAACATGAAGAGAAAGATGATGAGTAGAAGGGTCCATATCAACAGTCCATCCTATATGTTTCTCCGACAGAGGTTGAGTAGTCTACATTCAACATTAAGATCATTAAAGGCAGCCTGAAACAACATTTCATTTTTCAGTTGGAACAACAGCAAGGAGAGGTATTTCATTGTGACTTTGATGACCCTATTGCTGACTATTTGGAATCTATGAACAACATGTATGTTAATGTATTTTGTTCAGATGAAAATTGGCTTTGTCATTAGTTCAAACTACTTTTCTGTTGGCTATGCATTCAATTACTTGTCGGGTCAAGATCAAGAACATGTTCAGTAAATCAATATTTGATATGGCTTCATTGGAAGCATGCGTTTACTTGATTGAGCATCAGTACAATGGTTAGAGAAGGAGTAGGCAATGAAGAATCTTGTCATATGAGCAAGTAGATCATGTTCAATTGTTGATTTCTGAAATAAATAGGCAGGCTACAGGAAAAGAATGTATGTGTAGCAAATTTGGTCTTCTAAAGATGTAGGTGGCTCGAGAAACAAGTTGAAAGCTACCAGTTTCAAAGGAAACATGTAGGATTTTAGTGTTTTTTCAAATACATAGTGCATTTTAGGTGACAGCCCAAGAGGAATTTTCATTAAATTCCTATGCTAAGAGATCATATAGAGATCGATTCCCATATCTGAATATTACAGAGATTGAAGTTATTTCTTCCAAGCTGTGAGTGTTGAGTTATTCACCATTCAATAAACCCTCTGTAAATTCATATGGCGTGCAGGCAGAAATCTTGTGGACAAAAGAATTTTCTACAAATATTTAGCAAATATCAGAACACAGAAGAATGTTCGATTGTGAATTCATCAACATTTGTATTTTGGGAGATTACTTCTGCCCAAGAAAGCAATCCAAAGATGATTAACGATATGATAGAACTTTTTTTTTCAAAGACACGCTTATTGCTGGGATCATCTATTTATGGAAACTTCAAATGGAAAATTTCTAGGAAGTGTTTGCTAGTACCCAGGTCATTAGTAACTTGCTTTCACTTACCCTGTTGAAAACTGGAACGAAAGACAAAAAAGATCTGGCACACATTACTATTCATTGTGTGCCTTGGAATTGATGACTAAGAGATCTCTAAATAGGATGCCATTTGAGAATTTCAACTGTGAATTCATTTTTGATCAATACAACAAATTACAGGCAGTTTTTAGTTTAGCAGAATATTAGGTGAAAAAGCCAAAATTTTTGGAGATAACATGGTCATAAATAGAGTTCCATACATTTTTTAGAAATTTAAATGTCAGAGTATAGGATATAATTTGTTTATTCCTATAATAAATCAATTGTCAAAAGGTATTTCCAAAAATGAAAGAAAATCTTTTCAACGAATAATCTTTGTTTTGAAGCTGAAGTTAGCCGGTGAAAGTTCAAGGTTTCAACGACTAAATGGCATTTCCGAAAACAAGAGAGTCGGTGAAAGTGCAGCCCTAAGTTTTATGATTTGCAAACAAAAGAAGATTGCAGCAGATACAGAGAGAAAGATGATGAGATGAAAAGTCCAGATCAACAGTTCATCATGCTTTCTTCTCAGACAAAGATTAAGCAATCTGTATTTAGCATTGAGATCTCTGAGGGAAATGAGCAACTTGATTATTTTTAGTTGATTGATTTAATGAATAAACAAGCAGGTTACAGGTTTTCTACAGGTTTTCAGATGATAAATCATAAAGGATAAATGAATCCATGCCCAATACTAAAGGCACAAGGTCTTCCAGGTTCTTGGAAACCTCACAGGGAGGTATCCATCCCAGTTGGAGCCAGATGTTAGCGATCAAATAATTCATTCTAAAATTTGTTTGAAAAATTATGCCTCATCTTGTGGAGGACTTTTGATTGCCTTCTCAAGCTCTAAAAGAAGATCTGAAAGTACCATTGAAAATCTTATGATTTCTAGATGTCAATCGACTATTCAAGCATGTAAAAAAGACTCTCCATGGTTCAAACATTTGATTTTTCCCAAGGTAGTTTTCATTAAAAAATCTGCGCTTTCACTAGCTCATTGGTTTTGAAATCTACTAGTTAGCCATTGAAATATTTCCTTTTCACCAGCTAAAGGGACAGATTCAGGGAAAATTAGCCAGTGAAAGCGCAAAAGAGTCCAGAAACATCTTCTTTCTACGCAGATCGCGATTTTTTATTTCCTGAACACGTGGGAAAGGTGTTAAATGATGGATAATAATTAGGAGAATCTAAATCATCTTTCTCATCCAAATTTAAAGACACTGGTGAGGAAATAACACCAAATGGCATAATAAATCTTGACAGAAAATCTCCCAGTCATCAAAGACAGATTTCTGAATCTGTGATTTTCACCTACAGACTGCCAAATAATGCTTTAGCTGTCAAATTCGACTTGTAATGATCATATTGAATCTATTTGGTTAAATATTAGGTTATCTTATTGTATTAAGTTTTGTACTTTGTTTTCCATATTTAGAAATCCAGATCCATGTTTATAGGATCTGAGATCTGTTGTAAAAGATATAAATACCTATAATTTGATAGAAGGGGGGGTTCGATTCTGGATACAGAAATACTATATTGTAAATAGACTTTTCATATGATAATACAAATCACAATTTTCTCTCTCTATTGATGTCAGATTCTCATCTTTCCTTCTATACTCTTATTCAATTTGTTTTAGCTATAGAATGACTGTCATCTCATTGGTTAGCTCATAACTTGATTAATAGTTTCTTATCATTGTTTATTAAACCCTACATTTTTATTTGGTTTATAAGCATTGTCTTCTCACCCACTTAAAAGCGATCATCTGATTATTGATCCTTGAGAGCACTGGTTCATTTGATTCTCATTTTGACTGTCTGAATACGATACTGTAATTGAGTTATCCCATTGATCCACACATACAAAATACAAAAACAAGTTTACATTAAGTTACCAAGCATCTTTGACCCACAACCTCAAAGAGTTTCTTGGAGTGATAAAATAATCAACCCACAAGAAAGAACATCAAGTGCACGATACATAATCACTGCGTCAAAGTAATTAACAAGATGGGAATAAGCAAAAACAGTTTTATGGTGTACCACAGAGACTGTTGTGCGATTTTTGTCTGAGAATGTAGTCACAATATTTGGATTTCCACGAATATTGCTCAGTGATCAAGGAACACACTTTTTGAACAAGACAATTGCAACCTTGACCAAGGAGTTTCAGATTCATCATCATAAGAGTAAACCATACCATCCTCAGGCCAATGGAACCATGGAAGCTTTCAATAAGATCTTGGAGAATGCCTTGACAAAAATTTTCAATGGAGGGAGAGATGATTGGGACTTAAGAGTCCCTACAATGTTATGGGCTTATAGGACTACCAGTAAGAATTTGACATGGAAGACACCATTTAGGTTGAATTATGGATAAGAAGAAGTTATGCCAATGAAGTTTATTTTACCTAGTCTGTGCATTACAAGGATCAGTCGTCTTTTAGACTCACGTGCAGTAGAGGAGAGATTGTCACAGTTGGAGGAAGATCGATTTATTGCAGGATCCCATCAGCAAGTTCAGAAGGAAAGAGAAAAGGATTGGCATGATAGACACATAAAATAGAATAAGTTCCAAGTGGGATACTTAATACTACTCTATGATAGTAAGTTCATGCAACATCTAGGAAAGTTTAGAATGCACTCGTTAGGGCCATATGTTATTCAACATGTAATAGAGATAGGTGTTGCACATTTGGAAACATTGAATGGAGAATCCCTTGGAAGAATGGTGAATGGAAGTCGACTAAAACTCTTAGAGATGGCTGACAGTATGTGCAGTAACCTAGGCTGTGCCAGAATACATGTATCATAGTGGTTGTACCATAGTAGGAAAGCAAAACAAGGAAAAACAAATAAAAATTAGCAAAAGGAAAGAAAATCAAATAAAAATTAGAAAATGATGATAGAGTATAAGGCATAAGAAAATATGCAAAAGGAAAGATTATCATGTATCAATATGGAACTACTCCAATCAAGGAAATAGAACACATAAGAAAGAGACTACAAAGAATGATGATGACAAATCTAGAACAATTGTGCAATTTGACATTGAAAAGACTATTAAAATCATTAAAGCATGAAAATTATGGCTATGAAGGGGTAATGATAGTTCATAAAGGTGTCATATAATATTAAATGGTAAAATCCATCGAAAATCATGACAGATTGATAGTACAAAGGAAAAATCACACAATGGATTTCGTAATAAAGATGCATTTATGAAACAAATCATCAATCACATTGGAAAAATGGACAAGGTAGTTAAGGTGTGAAGAGACATGCAAAGTTGGAAAAAAGACACAAAAAAACATATTTTCATTAAGTGTAAGTCATTCTTACATGCAACCGAGAGAAAAAAAGAGCGAACCAGAGAAAATTTGAGAGCACCAGAGCCGAACTACAACTACTAGAGAATAGACGCAAAGTCAATCTAGGACTTTGTTACAGAAGATGAATGGCACCACCAAAGGTTGGAGCACCATCAACAACATCTAGAAAATAGTCGAAATGCCCAGTGAATACACCAGAGGTTGAGGAAGTAACCTGAGTTTTCATAGAGAGTATCTCCCATAGAGGATGAACAACACACCAGAAATCAATGTCCTAGAAAATGAGAAATACCTGCTACTGAAATCACTAGTTCCTCCTAGTGTAAGCATTGAAGTGGAGATGCTCGACAAGGTGGATGGCTTGAAGTTCATGGACCATGACATTACTGATGAGCATAAATTCTCAAAGTTGGAAAGAGAGAAGTATTTTTGTACTCGGAGCGTACCAAGAATAGGAGCAATCCTGCTAGAGACACATGAGTGGGTGACAAGATTGGAGAAGAAAAGCATCTTGTGCCTATTATAAATCCCACATTTCGAGTGCAACCTCGAGATTAATTCTTGTGTCAAGGTGTTTATTTTTTGTATCCATGGGGGGACACTATGGATAGATCCCACAATATTGATTGATATTGTGTTGATTGTAATAATTATGGGGCTACCAAAGGAAGGAGAGAATACAACGATTTTATTCAATAAGGTAGGAGAGAGAGCACTCATGAAAGTGATGAAATAAAACTTGTAGAACTTCAGGGGAAAGATAGGACTGGATGTGAAAAACATCAGTGACCCCAACGTTCAATTTGCAACACAGGTGTTCTCCCGTAAGTTGATGTGCAAGAGAAGGAAGGATGAAGTCCCAACTGTAGTCATTGTAGTTGCAGAGAAATGTGTTGAAGGGGTTCAAGTGAACTGGGATAACCTTTTAGTAAACCAATGTTTACAGGACTACATTGAGGCCCAGGAAAAGGGAACATAGTCCCATTACGCAAGGTTGTTAATCCTGATTGCACTGGTTGGTTGGAAAGAACCAGGGTATTATCAACATATGTGCATATCAGGAAGAGGAAATATGACTAGGAGATATGTCAACTTATGGAATTTGATGATTAAGAGAAGACATAATGACAATAATGCTACCTTTTATGTATATATGGAAAACATCACATATCTAGTTGCACATACACTGCACATATCAACAAAGATGATAGAGAAATATAAGGAGATCGTGTGTTTTAAAGAATGCATGCACCACATGTATGTGCAGGCCAAGAGAGACCCGACATGCCAATGGTTTCCAACCCAGTATAGGTTGACATCCGAGGATGCATGCTCAATAGTGAATGACTGGGAAGAGGATTAGAAAATACCAATAGACAAAATACAACGTCCAGAGGAGGAAGAAGAACAGTATAATAGCGATGATGATGACCATCAGGGGGATGAGCACAACAATGGCGTAGGAGATCATCCTGACCCATATACAATAGAATATGAAGAGACAATTCCAACAATAGGTATGAAAAGAAAAGATAATGGGAAGGAATAAGAAGTCCATGAATGCAAGAAAACTAAGGCGCATAAGGAAGTCCCAATGTATACCTTAACTAGTGATGACATGGACCGCATAGGATACTAGGTAAGCGATGTCGTGGAGGAAGTTATAGAAGAAGCCACAAAGAAGAAACAGGAGCAACAACAGAGAGTGCAAGATAAATTGGCATCACTCCTGTAGATGTTGGAAGCAATGAGAATCACAAAAGAGAACATGGCCAAGGAAGGATCGTCTATGGTGCCAAGGAAAGATGCAAAAAGGACGCAGCCAGTCCCGACACAGCTAAAAATAGGGCATAGAGCCTTACATATTGAGACAAATGCACTGGATTTTCCAATGGGAGTGTTACAAGAGCAAGTAAATGTGTTGGGGTATCTCAACCTAGTTGTCTCAAGAATTCCAATAGAAAGATTACAGGATTTTTAGATAGGATTACTACAAAAGATGAAGACCAAAGGACAAGAAGCACAACATGATTTGATTAAAATTGATGGATGAAAGAGATTAGTTACAATATTAGTATGAGGCTAAACTAAAAAAAATGAAGGATGTTGAAGGCCAAGTAGTGGAGATCATGAAGGACAAAACAAAGGCCGAATAAAGGGTAAAAAAATCTTTAAAGGAAAAGGAGGAGGCTGAAGGGATACTGTAGAAAACCCAAGAAACTATCCAAAAATTATACAAGGATATACCAGAATTCGCCATAGTAGTAGAATCTTCTATGGAGGAACAAGTGTTAAAGATTGGTGAAGTCATCAAGGAATTCAAAGCGCATATTGAGGACTTACAGATGTAGAGCATGCCAGGAACAACACCTGAAGTGCATGAAGGCAGGGAGAGAATGGCGACCACATCAGTTTCCAATATCAAGGGAGTAGAAGGAGAATGTGCCAAACTCTGTGAGGAGAGCACATAGATATGGACTGATTTGGTAGAAGAGACAAAAATGAAGACTATGGAAGAACGTCTAAGAGAAGCACAAGAAAGAGCACACCAAGCATCGGAGAAGATAACGACACTTCCACCAAAAGAGAGTATGATAAAAATTTTGGATCAGAGGTAGTCATACTTGGAGGTTGAGTATATGAGGGATCAAAACAATATCCTTCAAAATAGACAAGGACCACTACAGGAAGAAGCAGTGAGAGTAATTTTGGAATTAGCCACTATGCAAGGTAAGGTCAAGTAGGCAACGATTGAAGCATAGGAAAAACTTACAAACTTGACCATGCAAGGGGTAGAGGAGATATTAGAAACAAATACCACAATAATTAAGGAGGTGGAGGTAGCAAAGTAAGCCTCTCAAAAAATCATTTTGGCATGTAAGAGAAGACAACAGGAATGAGTGGCTGAGGACGAGCCACATGTGAGTGTTGGGGGCCTGTTGGACTTGCATTTTTGGAGACAATTTTGCAGTTTTGGGAAAAATCATAAGAATAGGAAAAGTGTACAGAAGAAGAATAAAGGCTAAAGATCATTCACCTAAGGCGCATTAAGTAGGAAATCACACAAAAGGAGGAAATTCGTAGAAGGAATATATCGTGCAGAGTAGAGAATAAAGAAAACAAAAGAATAAAGTCGACAGAGGAGAAAGTGAGAGAATAAATCATGACAGAAGGATGCAAACCCAACATTATATAAATATAAGAACAAAAAAAAGAAAACAACATGCATATGGAAAAGAAATCGAACAATTAGTTAACTGAAGAAAATATGCATTGTAATGGGTTATTTTTGGGATGATCAGAATAGGGTTTTAAGCCCTAGATTTTTGTATAAATATGTAAAGAGTTGGGAGAATAGGGGTTATGTTCTGTCCTATTCTGAGAGGTTATTGATCAATGTTGGTGAGAGTATGGAATGAGTTTGTCTGGTTCTTGAGTCATGAATTGTAAAAGTCTGTTGAAGAGAAGAATAAATGAATGAATGCAAAAGGGTGTTGCAAAATATCTGTCTTTTACGTGTTTGTTCTAATGAAATCTGTTGAATGCATGCTAGAGCATATTTACTTGATTTAATTTATATATTATCATGGGGAAATATCTATGGTGGTTACAGTAATGAATGTATGTTATAATTAGCACAAAATTGTAATCTGAATATGATAATGGCTAAGTAGCTGAAAAACATTTGAAAAATAATGTGCATAGAAGTAGTTGAGTCATAATGAATAAGAAAATAGAATCCCATCCCCTTAACACTACAAAAACCTGTTTCTTGCAGTCCCAATAGATACCTCGGGTGAGACTTCATCTATGCAAGTAGGTGATGCCAAAAGGGTCGATGTCTAGTGGGTTTTGTTGGTCGGAAGATAATATTGAACCTAGGGTCTTACAACCACACATAGCTCCAACACATGTTATGGTTAACAATGGTAAAAAGTGCTCAATACTAATTGATGCCCCCTCTCAGTATTGGTGAATATTCCAAAAAATCACCTGAATTTGATCCATTGCTTGAAATCAGAAGGGAAAATAAAATGTTAGAAAGTTTACATAGGAAACTTTGACAATTTGAATCAGATTCTCAAACTGAAGTTATATGTTTATCAAAGAATTTCTCTCCTAATAATATCATAATGAATTATTCTGGTGGTTTTAGAACTTCAATAACAACTTCTTCATCATAGGCTTCTGCTTCATCTCTAATCAGGAACATGTACAATCATTTCAATCTTATTTAATCCACAAAAACTCCTACAAAGGTAATCAAGCAATATGGTTTATTTCAATTTGAAGAATATGCTAATGCTACCTCTTTGCATGTATCTTCTCCTTTGAAATTAAATCCAACAACTAATCCTCTTCCAAAATTTAAGGATCATTTTCTCAAATTCTCTAGAAGTGGAACTATATATGTGGATGAACATTTAGTTGCATTCTCAAACACATGTCATAATATAGGGGAAAATGACAATGATGCATCCAAGCGATTATTCATTAACTCTCTAGAAGGGAAAGTTGTTGCAGATTTTTTTGAATTACCACCTTAAGTTTTCTTAACTTGGGATGAATTATGTTATTGGTTTAAGTCTACTTACGACGTCCCCAAAGTCTAGTTGACTTGTTAAGATATTATGATAATTTTATTTATAACAAAGGTTAAATAATAAAGTCTTTAAATTTACGTTTCACTAATTATATAATCAGATCCTTGAGGCTATCAAACCTCATAATTAGGATCATTTAATGCATTACCTTCTTATTATCGTCATATATTAGAAGAGAAAAATGCTAATAGTTTAAGATTAGTAGTGCAAACTTGTTTAGAACATGCATAACAATTGACCAGAACAAGTCTCCCTATTGAATATTAGATTAAGTAGTCTGATATGTCCACTGTATTATAGCTTGTACAAGATATGAGTAATAGGATGATTTCTTATGAGAGAAAGGGTGTTTCTTCAACCTTTGCAGAAACTTACACACAAGTTGTTTCAATAAAAAAAACCTCAAAATTTTCATCCCAAGACAATACTGTCAAGGGAATGGCGTAATTTATACGAAGGAAAGCGTGATGAAAATACTTGTGAAGTGAGAAAGAATGCCAGAGAATGGATTTTTGGGAAAATATACGACTGTATAATTTATGCTTTAGATTGGGCTCATGAAAATGATGTAATGTGTTGTATACCTGATCATATCTGTAAATATATTGATCCAGATTTAGGAGCAGAATGAATTGATTAATAGACTGAATACAATAAACACAGAGATATGGAGAACAACACAAATATCCAATGAACAACATATTCTATTGAATAAATGAAATAGATTGAAACTGTAAAACTGTAGAACTGAAACAACTTGCTCGAATGGTGGTAGTTATCTCTGAGAAGAGATGTGGCTGCTATGCGCATTCGTCTAAGAAGAATGATTATAATGAGGCTCCATAGGCCTTTTTAACATTACTCATGAATTCCAAAACCATATACATCCAAAAACCTAACCCTAGGAGGTGAAACGAAAGAAGTCATGTGGGCCCCGATGGGTAAGTTGGTACCTCAACTTCCTGGGGTCGTAACTTCTGCATATGACCTCTATTTTATGTCGAATCGACTCTTTAGATTCCCTGCTGGAAACACAATTTATCGATCCATAGGTCCTTTTTGGTAGCTTCCCTGTGCGAATAGCACTAGGCGCAAGCTCCACTTCTCCGTGCGAGCACAACGCTATGACCAAGGCCCAATTCCAAAGGTGCTTGTCACAACTCGCAATCTCGCGAGTCTCAATGTCCAATCTTGGCACCTTTCCTTCACGAACCCCCGAGAAGCGATATTTATTTTCCTTGTCGCATTCTCGCTACTCGTGACTTCACAAGTCAAAGGGTTGAGCTCTCATGCTCTTATCCCATGAATCCCTGAGACACGAGAAGTCAACGAAATGTTGACTCCTTCCTCCAGGCGACGTGTGTTCGCCTGCCAATCACGTAGGCCCCACCTTGTGGTTCTGCCACGTGTCCACATTCGTGCCTCGACTTTCGACACTTCGTGACTTTTGATGTCGAAAGTGACCCCTCTCAACCTCCGAACCCCTGAAAATGCAATAAGCGATGGGGTTCCTGATCCAAAGGTTCTCCCATTCTTTGGATCTAATGGCTATCCTTGCTCCTCGAGATTTTGCAACTTCGTGACTTGGAATACCCAACCTTTGGGCCCTCACCCTGTGAACTTCCGAGTTCGTGAGACCCGAATCCTGGATCTATTTGTCACCTCGCCGACTCCGTGATTTCTGCCACCTGTCCTCCTCATATGGACGACTGCGATTATCTCGCGACTTCGCCACTCGTGACTTGGAGCAGCCAAATCCTAGGCTCTCACCTTGCGAACCTTCGAGTTCGCGAGATCCCTAGATCTCTGCCACCTGTCCTCCTCAAATAGATGGTCCTGATCTTCTCGTGACTTTGCCACTCACAAAGTCAAGAGACTTCTTTCTCTGACTCTCGATGTCTGAATCCTCGATATGGGTGATCTCACGACATGTGTCCGCTCTCAGATGAACGACTCAGGTTTCCTCAGGACTTCACTACTCGCGAAGTCAAGATGCTCACCTCTATGAGTCCCAGTGCCCGAATCTACGAAATGGATGATTCCACGACACACGTCCTCTCGCAGACGGATGAATCAGATCTATTCTTGCCTTGTCACAATTTTTGAGGCCGAGTGCCCGAACTCTCGTCCTCTGGACTCCCGAACTCCCAAACGTCGATATCCCGATCTCCAACCTTTTCAGGACTTCTCTTCTGCTGCTCTATGTGTGAGGGTTTAAACCTCGTGCAACTTCTGACAGATCCAACAGCTGTCGGGTTCTTCACTCAAGATCTAATGGTTCAGATCTCCTTGACTCTTGCGCTCCTCCTGCTGCTCCCTGGATGCAAAATTTTGCAATGGTCCAGATCTTCTTGGCTTAATTCGACGACAGCTGTTGCTCCTCCTGAGCTTCGGCGCTTTCTTCCTAGCCTTGGAATAATTTCTAATGCTCAAAGGCCTCGACCTTTGTTCATCTTTCCTCTACAATCTTCACAACTTTGAATCCTCGCTTGCGCATATATGAACGCTGTCCCTCCTGAGCTTTGCTCCTTTCGAATCCTCAAAGGATTCTTTGACTTCTGCGCTCCTTGCAGAGTCTTCGCACACACAAAGGTGCTATCCCTTCTGAGCTTCTCTAAGACTCATACCTCTAAGGAAAATAATTCCTTCTTCCCTTCTCCCTCAGCTGGAGAAATACAATGCCCTCCTAGCTATCTGTCTGCTCAAGAAACCTATTACTAAGTCTTTCAGGGTGTTCAGGAACCCTGTGAAGATCCTTCTATGGAATCTTCTTCAATCTATGAACTCAAAGAGTTCCTTCTGTGCACTCTATCACTTACTCAATGCCCTCCTGGCAGAGTATCAAGAATCCTCAGATGATTCTTGCTTCTAATGAACTCACAACAGAGTTCTTCTTCTGCGCACTCCTTGCACCTGCTCAATGCTCACTTGGCAGAGCTTTACAAAACTCCTTAGAGCTTCTGTCTGCAACTGTGTTATTCTCCTACACAGCCTTGCCTCTTGAGTTGTTCAACAACCTCATAGGTCTTCCCTGAATTGTTGATCTCAGCTTCTGTGCCCACCTGGCATATCTTTGTCTGAATCCGCAGAGTTCAGAAGTGCTTCAGTGCACTGGTATTCAGAGACCACAGTACTCTGTCACACCCTCCTGGCATGAAACCACAAAGAACCTCTCAAGCCTGAAATCAAAACAACTCCCTACAAATGTTTAGCATACATCTACAGCATAAATTGAACACACACAGACATTCATTCAACACAGGAAATATGCAGGAAAAACTACTGTTTGTATTAAATGACAAATACCTGTTTTTACAAGGTGTTCCTGAGCTTAGACTTTAATAAGCTCTCGGCTCCTTCTCCACTCTTTCTCATGCATACTCTAACTACTACCAAATGAGATTGAAATTGATCTTTTACAAGAGGGGGCTCTTCGAGCTCTTCCCTCCAATCTACCTACCCTATTCAATTACATTGAATGGGTTGTCTAGTCCACAAATTGGATCTAGATATCAGCCTTCAAAGCATTAAAGGCCTATCTAATCTACGCCTGTGCAAAGCACGGCTTCATGGCTCACCAACCTAAGACATTAAATTACATTCAAATTCAAAATTGAAGATGAGGGCTGCGCCTCTCTTCAGCTTTGAATGCACGTGCTCACGTGGCTGGATGACGTGGAGAGATTCTCTTGCATCATACTCCTCAGCTGCAAAATTCATGAGCTCCTTCTCATGAGCTTCCCATCTCAGCTATTGAAATCCTCCTGGATCCCAAACAAATTTCTGGAGTTGTTCATCTGCTCCATCTCCCTGTTGTTGCTGCTGCTTCTGCGCTGCTGCTGCTGCTGCTTCTTTTCTTCTGCTCAGCTTCTCCTTGCTGACAGTTTCTGTTGACCCTAACATCAGCTCCTTGATCTCCTTGATCACTTCGTCTAGCTTCTCCAGTGGTTGGCTCTGTTCATGTAGTCTCCTCAACTGCAAAAATTTTCTGCAAATGGGAAGATCACTGTGATCTCCCATGCTTTCTTCTTCATCTTCCGTGGCACTGAGTGTCCACTCTGCTGCAGACTTTAGCTCTGCAGTCTCCTCTTGACTGACCTGCTGTTCAGTCATCTTTTCTAATAGCTCAACTTCTACCAGTTCTCCTGCTGGCTCTAGATTTTTCAACCAATCCTCCAGCATCTCCAACTCTATCTCCCATGGAGTGAGCAATCTATCTGCCTGCTCTTCAGCTTATTCTACTGTCAGCTTTAGTGTTGTAGCTTCCTCAACTTCCTAGCTGAAAATGTTGAGCCATTCCTCAGAATGCTCATTCTCTTTTTCTTCTTCTGCTTGGGCAACTTCCAAAGTCTGCTCCAATGCTTCTTTGACAGTCTCAGTTGGTTTTCCTGCTTTTGCTGTTGCTGCCTCTACAACACACATTTCTGCCTCCTCTTGGCTATGTGGTAGGAATACCTGAATTCCCCCAATCATTAGAAGATTTCTCCGATCTTCCTCTTTTGTCAGCTCCTCAGGCTGATTCAAACTCACCTCTGAGTTTATGAGACCCTCAGATAGTCTCTTCTGCTCATCCCTGCTCACCTGGCAACATGGGATCTGTTCGCTACCCTCCTGGAAGACTATGAGATCAACTCATCCCATCTCTATTCCCTTGCCCACCTGGCAATTTGGAAACCTTCTGCTTCCCTCTTGGCAGTCTACGAGATCCCGCAATGATCTCGATTCATTTCCCACCTGGCAATGTGAAATTCCCTGGCTGTCCTCATGACAGTCTGTGAGATCCCGCAATGATCTCAACTCTTTTCCCACTTGGAAATTGGGAATTTCTTCTTTTCCCTCCTGGAAGTGCTTGAGATCTTCAGTTTATCCCATTTCCTCCTCAGCATCACTAAGATTTTTCCTAGTGTCTGGTTCACATATCTGAACCCTTTCTTCTTCTGGTCTGTTGAGGTTTTCAACATGCCTCAACCACCTTCTTAACAGCCTACGTTGTCTTCTAACCATCAACTCCTTGATTGGCCATTTTACCTTCGGCTTCCTCATGGGCCATTCGTATACCCATCTCGACCTGGCATTTTGCTGCATCCACAATGCAAGATTTTCTATCTCCGCCCTTATATCAGTGAGCTCTTCATCTATTTCCGCTTTGATCATCAACTCTGAGTTTTTCTTTCCAGCGTATCTTTGGCCTTCAGTAGCCATATCGTTGTCCCTGTCTACCCTACTGGAAAACCTGCTGCTGTCACTCTGAAATTTTGAGTGTTCCCAACTGCTTCCTACAATCCTCCTGACTGTCTATGGACTGTTGCCTACCTGCAAACAATCCTTACAGAGTTTCAACACTTTGTCTCCTTCTTGCTCCTCCTATCTGAAACATACAAACAGAATCTAGGCTCTGATACCACTTGACACAGATGCCACCTCTGCTTCAACAGAGTCTCTGTGTGACCTCCCGGTCTTAAGGATTGTTCATTCACTTCATGAGCCGAATCAGCTCTTTAGATTCCCTGCTGGAATCACAATTTATCGATCCACAGGTCCTTTTTGGTAGCTTCCCTGTGCGAATAGCACTAGGCACAAGCTCCACTTCTCCGTGAGACCAAAACACTATGACCAAGGCCCAATTCCAAATGCTCTTGTCGCAACTTGAAATCTTGCGAGTTCACGAGTCTCAATGTCCAATCTTGGCACCTTTCCTTCACGAATCCCTGAGAAGTGATATTTATTTTCCCTCTCGTGTTCTCGCTACATGTGACTTTGCAAGTCAAAGGGTTGAGCTCTCATGCTCTTATCCTGCGAATCCTCGAGATGCGAGAAGTCAACGAAATATTGACTCCTTCCTCCAAGCGACGCATGTTCTCCTGCTAATCACACAGGCCCCACCTTGTGGTTTTGCCACGTGTCCACACTCGTGCCTCGGCTTTCAACACTTCACGACTTTTGATGTCGAAAGTGACCCCTCTCAACCTTCGAACCCCCGAATGCGCGATAGGCGATGAGGTTCCTAATCCAACGGTCCTTCTATTCTCTGGATCCAATGGCTGTCCTCGCTCCTCGTGATTTCGCAACTTCGTAACTTGAGTACCCAACCTTTGGGCCCTCACCCCGCGAACTTTCGAGTTCACGAGACCCGAATCCTGGATCTCTTCAGCACTTCACTGACTCTGTGATTGCTGCCACCTGTCCTCCTCAGATGGACGGCTGTGATTCTCTCGCGACTTCGCCACTCACGACTTGGAGCACCTAAATCCTGGGCTCTCACCTTGCGAACCTCTGAGTTTGCGAGATCCCTAGATCTCTTCCACCTGTCCTCCTCAAATGGACGGTCCCAATCTTCTCGCGAATTCGCCACTCGCGAAGTCAAGAGACTTCCTTCTCTGACTCCCAATGTTCGAATCCCCGATATGGGTGATCTCGTGACACATGTCCACTCTCAGATGAATGGATCAGATTTCCTCGGGACTTCGCTACTCGTGAAGTCAAGATGCTCACCTATGTGAGTCCTGGTGCCCGAATCTCTAAAATGGATGATTCTACGACAAACGTCCTCCCGCAGATGGACGACTCAGATCTATTCTTTCCTTTTCATGATTTCTGAGGTCGAGTGCCCGGACTCTTGTCCTCTGGACTCCCAAACTCCCAAGCGTCGATATCCCGATCTCCAACCTTTTCGGGACTTTTCTTCTGCTGCTCTATGTGTGAGGGTTTAAACCTCGTGCAACTTCTGACAGATCCAATGGCTGTCGGGTTCTTCACTCAAGATCTGATGGTTCAGATCTCCTCGGCTCTTGTGCTCCTCTTGCTGCTCCTTGGACGTGAAATCTTCAATGGTTCATATCTTCTCGGCTTAATCCGACGGCAATTGTTGCTCCTCCCGAGATTTGGTGCTTTCTTCCCAGACTTGGAAGAATTTCAAATGCTCAAAGGCCTCGACCTTTGTTAATCTTTGCTCTGCGATCTTCACAACTTTGAATCCTTGCCTGCACATATATGAACGTTGTCCCTCCTGAGATTTTCTCCTTTCGAATCCTCAAAGGATTCTTTGACTTCTATGCTCCTTGCAGAGTCTTCGCACACACAAAGGTGTTATCCCTTCTGAGATTCTCTAAGTCTCAGACCCTAAGGAAAATAATTCCTTCTTCCCTTCTCCCTCAGATGGAGAAATACAATGCCCTCCTAGCTATCTGTCTCCTCAAGCAACCTATTACTGAGTCTTTCAGGGTGTTCAACAACCCTGCGAAGATCCTTCTATGGACTCTTCTTCAATCTCTGAACTCAAAGAGTTCCTTCTGTGCACTCTAGCACTTACTCAATGCCCTCCTGGCAGAGTATCAAGAATCCTCAGATGATTCTTGCTTCTAATGAACTCACAACAGAGTTCTTTTTCTGTGCACTCCTTGCACCTGCTCAATGCCCACTTGGCAGAGCTTTACAGAACTCCTCAGATCTTCTGTCTGCAGCTATGTTCTTCTCCTACACAACCTTGCCTCCTGAGGTGTTTAGCAACCTCACAGGTATTCCCTAAATTGTTGATCTCAGCTTCTGCGCCCACCTGGCATATCTTTGTCTGAATCCATAGAGTTCAGAAGTGCTTCAGTGCACTGGTATTAAGAGACCGCAGTACTTTGTCACGCCCTCCTGGCATGAAACCACAAAGAACCTCTCAAGCCTGAAATCAAAACAACTCCCTACAAATGTCTAGCATACATCTACAACATAAATTGAACACACACAGACATTCATTCAACACAGGAAATATGCAGGAAAAACTGTTGTTTGTATTAAATGGCAAATGCCTGTTTTTACAAGGTGTTCCTGAGCGCAGAATTTAACAAGGTCTTGGCTCCTTTTCCACTCTTTCTCGTGCATACTTTAACTACTACCAAATGAGATCGAAATTGATCTTTTACAAGAGGGTTCTCTTCGAGCTCTTCCCTCCAATCTACCTACCCTATTCAATTACATTGAATGGGTTGTCTAGTCCACAAATCAGATCTAGATCTCAGCCTTCAAAGCATTAAATACCTATCTACTCTATGCCTGTGCAAAGCATGGCTTCACGGCTCACCAGCCTAAGACATTAAATTACATTCAAATTCAAAATTGAAGACGAGGGTTGCGCCTCTCTTCAGCTTTGAATGCATGCACTGACGTGGCTGGATGGCTGATGTGGAGAGATGCTCCCGCATCAAAAGGTAATTTTGAGAACTACACATTACACCATCAAACTTTAACTCTGTCATAGTTTGATTGTGGAAAGCCAAAAAAACACTGTTTAGGGCCCCAAAATGGCCCTAGAACTACAAAAATATCTCCTGACATGAAAAAATCCAAAATAAGCCAGTTGGATTAGGTGGGAAGCCACTAGTCTCCACCTGGAAGACGTGTATGGATTCAAACACCCCTAGAAGTGTAGAACCCACAATTACAAAGAAGTACAGAAGAACGTGTTGAACTAAAAATTGTCAAGAGGAGCCAGTTGAAATAGGTGGGTGGCCACCAATATCCACTTGGATCACTACCCCCCCCCTTAGGAAGAAATGGTATCCATTGTGTTGAGTTCCCCCATCAGGTGAGGAAACTTTTGCTAAATTTGGCCCTGGGTGAGACACTTTCCTTGGTGTAGGAGTTTCCCTACCTTGACAACCTGATAAAGTTGGATCCTTTGCTGAAGAGTTCCCCTGACTTGTGTGTCCACTATCTGATCAGTGGATTCCTATTCCATGTAGTTAGGGTTGAGCTCTGTTGGTGTCAACTATTCTGTAATCTATGAGGTGTCTAATAATGGTGGAAAATATTGTCGAAGGAGGTACACATTGAAAACTAGGTGCAAGCCAAGGGAGGGTGGAGTGTTGAGCTCAAAAGCATTGCTACCCACATCCTTGGTGATAGTTTAAGGCCCATATCGAAGTGGGAGGAGCTTTCGATGGGGCCTTGTAAGATTATCTTTCTGCAAATGTAACCAGACCTTGTCTCGCACCTGAAACTGGTGCGATACCCTGTGTTGATCATGGCGTTTCTTGTAATTAGCATTGTCTTTTTGTAAAATCTCATGGACCTATTGGCGGATGTGTTGAATCTGCTCAATGAATCTGGTGGATTTTTCGGTCTCAGACTAAAAATGTGAAGAGTTTGTCTGTGTGGTTGCAAGAGGTAGTGCAACATCAATGGGACCCAAGGGTTGGAATCCCAACCCCACCTGAAATGGGCTATGGTCGATGGAGCTATGGAGAGATTATCTGAAAAGATATTTTACATGACTATGGTTGAGTTATTAAGAATGTGTTTAATTAACCATTTAGGAAGCTGAATGAAAGAGGAAGAATTATAGAAGAATCATAACAACTATATACACATATGCAGATCTGAAATAAAGCATAAACAACAACAAACCATAACACCACTGTGATAATAGAGTTTGACAATCTCGCCTACGTCTCTGGGAATTTGTCTCAGTGGGTGAGGCTTTCTTATTTCTATTAAAAGCTCAATAAGTACATCAAAAAAGTGCCAAAAGGTTACAAAATGGATCTGGTCTTGTTCTACCATATCTCTAGAACCCAACAAAAGAAATGACACTCAAATCGGATGACCAGAGCTCCCAGAAATGGTCCGCAAAGGCGCGCTCCTCTACAACTTCCCTACATAAAAATGGCTTTGGCCTGGGAAATCTTCAGCATAAAACTGCTCTGAATTTCCTCCCATGGCCTCAAGAAGGCCCAGTTTATATAGATATTAAGTCGGTAACCATCTCCCAACTTCCCCCCAAGATCTGGCCTCAAAAAGGGCCCAATATCCCTCAAAAGGGAAAAAAATATCCAAATATGTTGAATAAAAACAATAAAATCACTATTCTAAAGTGAAAACCCCACTTCTGCAATATATTTAGGTGCAAACCCCAAATATTTGGCTCCTGGTTGTATTGGCGTGCTCCAGGTGTCCAAGGGATAACTCCTGTGCACTGGCCCATTGACTGTTGGGCACCTGGTCCTATGCTACAACTCCACGTGACTCTGTCTTTTGTGCTTAGTTAAGCCCCCTGATATTCCAGCCCATGGTTAGGCCCTTGGTTGGTGGGCTAGCTCAACCGACCAAAGCTAATCATTCTACACTTGCGCTATCACTTGAATGAGGGCCTGGGTCATATGGAGGTTCGTTGTAACTGAGGGCTTGACACAAGTCACAACTGTGTGCCATTTGTTAAAAAATTGTTGGGCCATGGTTATATGTGGTGGTCTAGTGGTATACATTGCACTAAGGGTTGGGGCTAGCCCCAACCCTTTCTTTGCGCATCCGAACAACCCTGTAAACTTAACTATAAGTTGAATTCTATAGTTAACAAGTAACTCCAGTAGGTGGGCTAGTATCCCAACCTACATAAAGGCTTGGCACCCATAGAGGCCTATGGTTCGAACCTTACAAACTCCAAAATTTTGCAAACCAAATGACCAACACCTGGGTGCCATGTGGCACCTTCTCATTGGCTAAAAAAGAATGCCAAGTGTCAAATGCCAACTGGTCCATCTCTTCCATGTGTCTGCCATGCCATCTTCCCTGTTAGCTCTACTTTCCCAGTCACCATCTGCCACATGTCACCGTGTGGGCATGCCACGTCATTTGTACAGACGTGCCACGTGTCACCCTTACAGTGGTGACACGTGTCACTCTCGGATTGGGACACATGTTCATCCATGTCAGCGTTTGTACACCCAAACATCCTACCACATGTCACCTATAGAATCTTCCAACTGTTCCTGTCACATCATTTGTACGTCCGTATGGCCTGTACAGTCATCTTGCATGTGGCATTATACAGACTGTACAGTCATCATTTTTTTCCCTATTTGGAAAAATGAAAAGATCACCATAACTTGAGCATACGATGTCCGTTTGAGCCTGTTCAAGTTGCGTTAGGTTCGTATTGATGAGTCATACGCACACATCCATTTTGAGGCAATTCTGAGAAATTGTATTTTTAGGCCTTTCTGAGCCCCATTAAGCTCCTAGATCCGATTATGGATCATACCTCCCCACTAAAGAACCTTTTGTTCCCCAAAAGGTTACTGACCAGTCATTAAGCTCGAGATAGGCCACCCGATTTTTTCTCTGTCTTTGAACTATGTCCTGTGCACCTATCTCAACAAGATCAATTGTAACACAATCATGACAATTGACAACATATTGTTAGCCATTTGTACCCTGTCACATCTTACTGAAGCCACTATCATCCATGTAGATAAAATTAATAATGACAGTATAAAAAATATGACTATAAATAAGATGATATGTTTGTAATATTTGCACGACATAAGATTATCTTGAAGAAAATTGTGATTGAGTTTCCATTCTACAATCATCTCCTGTTCTTGCTTAAGATTGATTACTTGATTTGAAACAAATATAGTTTTTTTTCTTGCTTGAGCTGCCTTATTTAATTGTTCCATTGTTTGAAGAGTTTTATTTTCTTTTACATGATGAGCATGAACCAAGTATTCTTGACCTGCTTTGGTTAAATGATATTGATTCTTTTCCTTGTAGAAGATTGCTTTACAATCGTACAAGTATGGACTACCTAAGACCATTCCACATTCACTTAGTGGCACCACATCACATGTTACCTTGTCTACAAACTTAGATGAAATTCCAAATTTTAATGTGCACTGCTTGGTTATGTGCATTTGATGATTGTTTCTTATCCATTTAAGTGTGTAAGGCTTATGATGCATCTGTGTTTTTAACCCCAATTGCTTAACCAATTCCTATGAAATTAAGTTATATTGAAATCCACTATCTATCAATGTATCAACCTTAGTGTGCCTCATGATGACCCTTATGTGAAACAAGTTACTTCCACAATAAAATCCTTCACCAATTTTACCTGTCATACCAACCAATAAGACTCTAGATTTGTCACCTGAATCTGATCCCAAGTCCATGGGCCTTGTTTTCACTGCAACTGTTTGCCTCTCTTTCTTTTCCTTTAACCACTTTGGCCTCTTCTCATGATGCAATTTCCAACAACAGTCCTCATCATGCCCCTCTTTCTTGCAATTCTTGCAAGAGGGATTCTCTTCCTTTCTCACCACTAAATTTGCCTTTTTTCCATTCCACTTCCTTTTGTCCTCTTTCCTTGAAGACGATTCCACTGATACACCAACACTTGTTTTCCCTGCTTCAATGTATGTCACTTGAACAAAAACCTCATCAATATTAGTGGGTCCAAACATGAATACAGTGCCTCATGATGACCCTTATGTGAAACAAGTTACTTCCACAATCAAATCCTTCACCAATTTTACCTGTCATACCAACCAATGAGACTTTATATTTGTCACCTGAATCCAATCCCAAGTCCATGGGCCTTGTTGTCACTACAACTATTTGCCTCCCTTTCTTTTCCTTGAACCACTTTGGCCTCTTCTCAGGATGCAATTTCCAACAACGGTCCTCATCATGCCCCTCTTTCTTGCAATTCTTGCAAGAGGGCTTCTCTTCCTTTCTCACCACTGAATTTTCCTTTTTTCCATTCCACTTCCTTTTGTCCTCCTTCCTTGAAGACGATTCCACTGATACACCAACACTTGTTTTCCCTGCTTCA
Source organism: Picea mariana (assembly GCA_032191745.1). Classification (NCBI taxonomy): domain Eukaryota; kingdom Viridiplantae; phylum Streptophyta; class Pinopsida; order Pinales; family Pinaceae; genus Picea; species Picea mariana. The sequence continues at coordinate 60,169 of JASDQU010107278.1, read as the reverse complement.
ATGTATGTCGCTTGAACAAAAACCTCATCAATATTAGTGGGTCCAAACATGAAAACAGTGTTTCAAATATGTGCAGGAAACCTCCTATATACTTCATAAGAGTTTCTTGGGTATGTAAAGGAATATCTAACATCAATGCCATTTTATGAAATCCATCTGTGTATTCTTGCACTATTTGTCCTTTTCTTAGTTTTAAAGCTTGCCATTCAATTAACACTTTCTCTTTATAACCCAAAGGACATAATTTATTTCTAAGTGCAGAAATGAAACTTTTCCATGATGGAAATACATTACCCACTTGTTGCGTGCCATTTTGCAACTTTCTTTGCCACCAGATGAGTGTTGTGCCTGTAATTCTAAGGGATGCCAACTTGATCTGAGTTGCTTCATCCTTGATCTATTGCACACTGCAATAAACCTCCATCTTTCTGACCCAATTTTCAAGTCTCTCTGCATTAACTTCACCATCATATATGGGTAATTCGAATTTAACATCAAGTTTTAATAAAGGCATTTCATTCTTATGCTTATGGACATGTTTCTTTTCATTGGAACTAGAACTTGAACTTGAAGAAGAAGGAGAAGAAGTAGGTGAAGATGGAAGTGAAGGAGGAATTTGAGGAGGATCCTCTCCTTATTCACTTTTTCCCTTTGAATATTCACCAAGAACTAGTCTTTTTCGTTCCAAGTAGTCATCATACAAAACCTTCATCATCTCCGACATAACAAAGAAAGTTTTTCAAAACTCTTTCTCATCCTGAGAAAGACCCTCTTTCGATGCCATTCTCTCTCTTTGAGAAGTTCTCTTTCTCAATCCAATCAATGGATTCTCTTCAACAAGATCACCTTCACCACAAAGTAGCTTTTCCCTAGTTAACATGCAAAACTCAAATCCAAACGTCAACTAGCTTTGATACCACTTGATTCGAAAAGATCTTTTACACGACTATGGTTGAGTTATTAAGCATGTGTTTAATTAACCATTTAGGAAGTTGAATGAAAGAGGAAGAAGTATAGAAGAATCATAGCAACCATATACACATATGCAGATATGAAATAAAGCATAAACATCAACAAACCATAACACCAATGTGATAGCGGAGTTCGACAATCTCGCCTACATCCTTGCGCCTTTGTCTCAGTGCGTGAAGATTTCTTATTTTTGTTTAAAGCTCAATAAGTATATCAAAACAATACCAAAAGGTTACAAAACTGTTATGGTCTTGTTCTACCAGATCTCTAGAACCCAACAAAAGAAACAACACTCAAATCGGATGATCAGAGCTCCCAGAAATGGCCCACAAAGGTGCGCTCCTCAACAACTTCCCTACATAAAAATGGATTTGGCTTGGTAAATATTCAGCATAAAACTGCTCTGAATGTCCTCCCATGATCCCTAGAAGGCCTGGCTTATATAGATCTGAAGTTGGTAACCATCTCCCAACTTCCCCCCCAAGATCTGGCCTAAAAAAGGGCCCAATATCCCTAAAAAAGGGCCAAAACATCTCCAAATCTGCTAAATAAAAACAATAAAATTACTATTCTAAAGTGAAAAACCCACTTCTGCAATATATTTGGGCACAACCCCAAAATCTTTGTCTCTTAGTTGTATTGGCATGCTCTAGGTGTTTAAGGGATAACTCATGCGCGTTGTCCCACTGACTATTGGGCATCTGGTCCTATGCTGCAACTCCACATGACCCTGTCTTCTGCGCTTAGTTAAGCCCCCCGAGATTCTAGCCCATGGTTAGGCCCTTAGTCGGTGGGCTAGCTGGACCGACCAGGGCTAACTGTTCTACACTTGTACTATCACTTGAACGAGGGCTTGGGTCATTTGGAGGTGTAACCGGGGGCTTGACACAAATCACAACTATGTGCCATGTGTTGAAGCTTTGTTGGACCATGGTTATATGTGGTGGTCTGGTGGTATACATTGCACTAAGGGCTGGGGCTAGCCCTAGCCCTTTCTCGCCTATCCGAACAACCCTGCAAACTTAACTATAAGTTCAATGCTATATTTAACAAGGAACTCCGATAGCGGGCTGGTAGCCCGGCCTACACAAAGGCTTGGCACCCATAGAGGTCCGTGGTTTGAACCTTACAAACTCCAAAATTTTGCAAACCAAATGACCAACACTTGGATTCCATGTGGCAGCACACGTCTGGGCCACATGGCACCTTCTCATTCACCGAAAACTGATGCCAAGTGTCAAACACCAAGTGGTCCAACTCTGCTACGTGTCTGCCACATAATCTTCCTTGTCAGCTCTACTTTCCCACTCATCATCTACCATGTGTCATCATATGAGCGTGCCATGTCATCCATACAGATGTGCCACATGTCACCCTTACAGTGGTGACACATGTCACTCTCAGATTGGGCCACCTGTCCATCCACGTCAGTGTCCATACGCCCAATCAACCTACCATGTGTCACCTCTAGAAGATGTCAACTATGCCTGCCACATCAGTTGTACAACCTGTACAATCAGCTGCCACGTGGCACTATACAGACTGTACAATCATCATTTTTTTGCATGTTTGGAAAAACAAATATATCACCATAACTTGAGAATATGACATACGTTTGATCCCGTTCAAGTTGCGTTGGGTTCATATCGACAAGGCCTATGCACACGTCCGTTTTGAAGCCATTATGAGAACTTTGATTTTTAGGCCTTTTTGAGCCCCATCAAGCTCCTCGATCCAATTTTGGATCAAGAGACTTGTTGTAATTGTGTTGAACATAGGGAAGACTCTCATCCCATTTACACAAATTAGTAGAGTTGTACATGCACAGGATGTGCACAATCATCCAATTGATGACCTTTGTTTGGTCATCGATTTGGGGGTGGAAAGCAGTGGATTTAGTGAGCTTGATGTCCAACAGTGACCAGAGATTCGACCAAAATGTGTTGAGGAACCTGTTTTCCTCGGTTAGATATGATGGCCTGTGGTATCTCAAAATGGACCCACACTTGTTCGAACAAGAGATTGGAAGTATATTCTGTTGTGATGTTCTTCTTGCAGGCTATGAGGATGGCCATCTTTGAAAACTGATCAACTACCACAAATACACAAAAATTGCCTTTCTTAGTGGATGGAAGACTATACATGTAATCCATCAAGATGGATTTTGAAGGCTTCTCGGGAGTAGGAAGAGGGGTGTATAAGCCTTTCTTCTTGATGGCGGACTTGTTAATGGAAGAGGCAGTGCAAGATATGATATACTTGCTGACGTCCTATTCAAGTTTTGGCCAATAAAAATGTTTCTATAGATCGACCACATTTTTCTCCATGCCAAAATGTCCTGCCATCCTATTGTGGTGAGCATCCCAAATCAGATTTTCATGCTCACTTGTAGGAACACAAAGATGTCCCATATGGCATAACAGTCCATCATGAATGTGAAAATCGGTGAAATTCATGCCTGTACCAAAGAGCTGATAGGTGGTGGCGAAGTCTAGATCTTGTTGATAAAGTTGGGGCCACTCACATGCCTCATGTCCACGGGAATGGAGCACAGTGGTGAGTGAAACCACAAGAGGTCGAATGAGGAATTCAACGACACGATTTGTGTTCCCTGTCTTATACTTGATGTTGATATGGAACTGTTGCAGGAAGGTGGACAACTTTTGATGGGAGTTGTTCTGCAACTTCCCCTGTGTCTGTATGAATTGCAGAGGCTTGTGATCAGTGTGGATGATTGTCTCCTTTCCTAGAATGTAATGTTTCCATTGATGATAGGTTTGTAAAATGGAATACATTTCCTTGTCATAGGTGGGGTATTTTTGGACAATATCTGAGAGTGTCTCAGTATGGTATGCCACCAGATGACCCTATTGAGTGAGAAATGCACCTACAACATAGTCAAATGCATTAGTTGTTGCAGATCAGGCAAGGAGAGTACTGGGGCTCAGTAAAAGAGATGCTTCACATCATCAAATTCTCATTTTTGTTCCTTCCCCCACGCAAAATTTGCCCTGCCACCACCCTTGGTCACTTGGTTGAGGGCCCATGCAATATGGGAGAATCCCAACATGAACCGTCGGTAGAAGTTGGCCAATCCCAGGAAGCTCCAAATATCGGTTAGTGTGCTCTAGGCTGGCTAGTCATGGATGACTTGGATATTAGCTGGATCAACATGTACCCCATTCTAATCAACAATTTATCCCAAGTATTGGACCATGTTCATGCCAAAGGAGCATTTTTCCAAGTTGGCATATAGCTTGTGCTGCCACAGAGTGATCAAAACCTATTGAATATGTTGCATGTCCTCCTCCCAAGTTCTATTGAAGATGAGGATGTCATCCAAATATACCACCACAAAAGAGTCGGTGAAGGGTCTCAACACATCATCCATCAACCTCATGAAAGTGGTTGGTGCATTTATTAAGCCAAAGGGCATGACCAACCATTCGAAGGTACCTTCTTTAGATTTGAAATTTTTCTTCCATACATCAGTTGGTTTGATGGGAACCTGGTGGTAGCCAGACTTTAGGTCAATCTTGTTGAATAACTTTTTCCCCTTTATTTGGTCAAGAAGGTCATCAATTCTAGGAATTGGGTACCAGTTCCCGACTGTGATTTTGTTTAATGCTCTGTAATCAATGAAGAGCCGCTAGGTCCCATCCTTATTCTACACCAATACAATCGAGCTACCACAAGGGGAGGATTTGGGTATGATGTACCCCTTTTGAAGAAGCTCTTGGATTTGACGCTTGATTTCATCATTTTCCATTAGCGAGTGACGATAGACTAGTCCATTAGGCATAGGTGCACCGGGGGTTAGATCAATTGGATGCTTGACTTGGAAGTGCGTCGGTAACCTGATGGGCGAGGAGAAGATGTCTATGTACTCTTCCATGATACTGTTCACTTTTTTCTGTTGCAAAGAGAGGCTCTGTGTAGAGGCCATGAATGTGGCAATGACCTTCTACTTGCTGTGAGCACGGATCACAAAGAAGAAGGATTCCTCGGTCTATGAAATGACCTTACTACATTTCTTAACAAATATTAAAAAAACAGTGGTAGGTGGCACTACCTCTAGTATCCTATACAATTTTATACCCAAAGTAATAATAACACTGCATGGTCTAGACTCACACACAACATGATGCTTCCACAAATGTGGTTTTCCTAAAAGAACATCAAAAACTTCAAGGGAATAAATATCACACAATACCTCGTCTTTGAAAGGCCCAATGTCATAGGGAAGACGACACTATTGGATGACACAAAGATCTCTTCCTTGGTGAAGCCAACCGATGGTGTAGGGATATGGGTGCGGTTTCGTTAGCAGGTCCAACCTCTTGAAGACCTTTGCTAAGATCAGGTTCTTCTGACTGTCGCTATCGACAATGAAATGAAGTGGAACCCCCTTTACCCATATATGTGAGTGAAAGAGGCATTCCCCTTCCTCTGGTTCTTCGATTTCGTTTGGTTGTACTTTGGTGGTAGAGACAATGGAACTAGGTTCAACATCGATAATCTGCTTCACTCCTTCTGGAATTGATTCAGAGTTAGAATTAGAATTTGACTCCGAAGCCTTCAACTCGGCCACAAGTGACTGCTTGGAGTGAAATTATTCAGTGTTGTGCCAAGGGAGTTTATGGTATTCACACTATTTTCTTGTGTCCTTTTTCGACTTCTCATTACCCTTTTTGTGTTGCGGCTTGGACTGGTTGTCTTGAGAGTGGCCATATTTTCTCTGTCCCTTGTTGTGTGGGTTGGGGCCGACTTTACCCTTCTTTGGCTGTGAATAGTTTGCATATCCAAAATCTCACCTCTTCTGCTTAAATTTCTACTCGATCTTGACAACATATCTATAAGAAATACCCAATGATGCAATGTTCAGAAAATCCATTTCTGTTTGAATGTATCTATGAAAATAGTGGCAGTATTTGAGCACCAGATGTCACTCAGAGTCTTTGATACCCAATTTGGTGCGCAGGGTATGGAAAATATTAGTGAAATCTCATACTGTCCGGTCCCTTTCCTGACACAGGGTGGTCCATCTGGTGTAATAGTCCTCGTAGCTTCCAACCAGGTAGTAATGTTCTTTAATGGCCTCCCAGAAGAAATCCCATGTAGGGGTGACCACAAATATTGCATATTCCTCTATGGACCTTTGCTCAAAGAAAGTATCCCACTAGTCCTTAACACGGGGGATGACCTTGAGGAGTGTAAAAGTAATCTTTTCCCTATCGAAAAAATTGTGAACCGAAAAATAACCTTTGAGCAGATTCAACCATTTATCTATATCATCCGCATATATAAATCCTTCAAATAATGGAATATAAAAATTTACCTATACCTTGAAGGGGGTTTCATGGCCACTTGATGAAGATGCTTCTCCTGTGGGAAACCGTCGAAGTATCTGTGCAAATTTTTCCATCATTTTGTTCCTTTGTCATGAAAGGGCTTCCTCGAGAAACATTTTAAAAGGATCTCCAGCTCCATCATCTTTATTTTCATCCCCCATGGGTTTTTGTTAGGCTCGGCGCGACCAATATTGCAAAGGCTCGACTGGTTCAGGTCCTAACTTCTTGTACCTAGATCTTGTCAGGGACAAGCACAAAGAAAAATAAATGAAGAGAAGACCGATATGATACCACTAATATGGATTTAGGAGTGGAACAAACTAATTAATAGATGAGATACAATAAACACAGAGATACAAAGAACAACACAAATATCCAGTGAACAATATCTTCTATTGAATACATGAAATTGGTTGAAACTGTAAAACTGTAGAACTGAAACAACTTGCTCGAATGGTGGTATCTATCTCTAAGAAGAGATGTGGATTCTACACGCACCCGTCTGAGCATAATGATTACAATGAGGCTTTAGAGGCCTTTTTAACATTACTCATGAATGCCAAAACCCTATACATCCAAAAACCTAACCCTAGGAGGTGAAATGCCAAAAGTCATGTGGGCCCTGATGGGTAAGTTGGTATCTCAATTTCCATGGGTCGTAACTTTTTCATATGACCTCCATTTTAGACACGTGATAGCCTGTTGTAAAGGTATTTTCAAGAACCACACATTACACCATCAAACTATGATTCCATCTATAGTTGACTGTGGCAAGCCAAAAAAACACTATTTAGGGCTCCAAAACAGACCTAGAAGTATAGAAAGATGTGCTAACATGAAAACATCCGAAATAAGCTAGTTGGATTAGGTGGGAGGACACCAGTCTCCACCTGGAATATGTGTAGGGCTTCAGACAACCCCAAAAGTGTAGAAACCACAATTATAAAGAAGTACAAAAGAACGTGTTGAACTAAAAACTTTCAAGAGGAGCTAGTTGGAATAGGTTGGTGGCAACCAATATCCACCTAGATCACATACTCAGATAATAACAAGAATAAACACCATAACCATTCATCAAGATATCGAACACAAGAAGTAGAGAAAACCCTTGAGGTATGGTAACACCATATATTAATCCTTTAGGAAGGATAAAAATCCTCAATCAATACTTGCTTGTACATCAACAATATTCTTCACCATGTCAATTACATTGTTTACACTTTCGTATATAGCATTCCCTATCTTATAGGAACATTATATAGAAGTTGTCTTCTAGAAATCCCATTTACTATTTCTAAATACCCATTCATTCTATCCAACTACCATAGTGGGCCTTATTTAATATCATGGTGGACCTATTCCACCTTACATTGAATGGATCCATTCCCATTGGGTATGTTACCACCTATATTACCTCCCTAGGTATATTACATTCCACCCCCTTAAGCATGTTTCATCCCCAAAACATGAGAAGAGAACATACAATATGACCGGCTAAGAATTGTGTCCAACTGGTGCCAATTATGCCCATCCATGCATCCTAATGGAAGATGAACAAGATGTCCAAGTATTTCCTTTCCCCTTTGAGATTGTGCCGCATCATGCTAATGTTTCCATGAGATTGTTACTCGAGCCATATGTGTTCCTGCAATGCTGGTAGTCCTCCATGCACCTCTTGATTGGTGTCCTTTTTGGTTCCCCGCTGGTGCATAAGTGTGTGGATGCTCATGTCATTTTCGTGATGACTGTTGTTTCTCGATATGATGTGGATGGTGATATATGACGACTGTAGGAATTGGTTCCTTTGTCTTCAAATATGCAACCCCTTGTGTCTTGGAGTCAATAACCTCCTTAGATTTTGTACTTATTTCTTCATGTTTCCTTGCTTCATCTCTTTTTGTGGACTCTGCCTCAGATTCAACTTCAAACTCGACAATATTTTTTTTCTTGTTGTCGTGATCCCTTCTGACGTATTGTGCCCTTCCTATGGCTTCATTGCATCTCCTGCTGTAGACTCTACCTCTAATTCTTCTTCAGACTCTTGAATAATTTATTTGCTTTCCCCCATAGGCCCTTCTTTCTTACCAACAGACACATCCTGCAATGTAACCTTATTTTTCTTGTACCAAAGTTTCAAAAACTTCTTTTCCACATTAATATTAATTGTACCAATTTAATCCATCCAAGGATATCCCAAAACAATATCCACCTCACCCATATCTATATCATAAAAGTATAAATGAAACACATATTTATCCATGGTAATATTCAAATCTTTAAAAATTTGAACATTTTCACCCACAACCTGTGTGATTTGAATATTCTTTGTAGGAACTTGCAATCTATTAACCAACTGAACATTTATAAAATTGTGTTGGCAACTAGGGTTAATAGAAACAATGACATTTTATTTATGAAGAAAACCCTGAACCTGTAATATAGAATTTCCACATGAAAATAAACCCTTGGTGATTTCCTTATCATTACTCTTAAATTTAGACCACTAACAATACTTTTTCAAATTATTCATTGGAGAGTGTCATCATCTCACT
>JASDQU010107278.1:5461-22880 GCA_032191745.1 Picea mariana | reverse complement strand
AGGAGGGGGGGGTATGAAATCACAAGGAGGCGCCATGTTAGGTGGGCCTGAGGTAGGGGAAACCTCTTTTCGGAACCACCCCCCCCCCCACCATTAAAGGTAGAAAGGTCGAGGGGGTACAAAATACACTAAGGACCGTCAATATTTGCGATGATGCATGTCGTCACTGAAAAAATGTGTGGGAATTAGCCACTACATGACAAAAGGTCTTTTCCACTAGTATACTTAGGATAAAAATAATACGTGTGTTCCAGGAACCTTAGCAAAACAATTCACTTTTTAATCCCTTTATCAATTTCCCTTTGAAATCAATATTTCACTCTGCAAATTTACCCATGACAACTTCATGTGATAACATTGGCTCAATAGGGGATGGAATGCTCCCTGTGAGCTGCCAAGAACTCACAAACCAAATGACTTATTCATTTAATTCTTTCAACCTGTACTCTGTCTATGATGTGCTACAATTAATGAGAGATGGAAACTAGGAATTGTCTAAATATTAAGAGCATTTATGCTCATTATTGAAAACTAAAACATATGCACACTGAAAACACAATCACTGCAAACCAAAATGCTCGAGGCCTGAGCTTTATTCATCCTACTCCTACTCTAACCAAATTTGCAACTTGGTAAAGTAAAAGCAGACTTCCACAACAACCATTCAAGTAAATTCAAGACTGAAATAATCTCATCTATGTCACTGATCAATGAATAATAACAGAAATTTTGCAACAGTGAAATAAAATTATTCAAAAAACCATACTTACCCATGAATATCGGTGAAATAATGCAATCTAAAATTTTCAGAAAATCTAAAACATATGACTCCATATAAGCTGCAACTGGATCCTTTAAACCAAGATCAGAATCATGCTAATCCACAGAAAATAATTTCTCATCCATGAATACCTCTCTTCTTGCAAATAAATAACCTTCTTGTTCCCTTGTGAGCAACACTTGATCCTAAAAAATGGCAGTCTCTTTGTTTTCAGCATGATGATCGCAAGATAATGGTACAACAGGTTTTAAATCACATTGATAATGATCAGTCAGGAACATATAATTATTTGTGCAATCATCAGTTATAATATGCTCAACATGTTTTGAAAATTAATCATAAGCTTGACATGCATCCTTGTCCATATAAAAATCCACAAATACTAAAGAATCCTGATCCAAATATAAAACATACTTACAAACTTGATGTTGTTCCAGATTTGATTCATACTCACTGTCTTTTTGCTGCAAATCTGAAATATACTGACAATCCTCTTGTTGTTGATCTTGTGCATGCAAATTTTCAAAATATACTCGATCTCGAATCTTCTTGCTAGCACGGATGTTCTCTTCGACTTCTTCAACATCTTGAAATAAGCATTTTAAGGATGAATATTTTCTTTCTCTCAGGAGAAGGACAAGCTCTGAATTCTAAGCCATAACATAGTACACCATGGAAGCAGTCTTGGTGGGCCTGATCTCCAATGACATACTATGATAGACGTTGTAAAACCTCCAATTGAAGACAACCAGGGCTTCTTCTTCCCCTCTCCTCAAAGCATTAAAATCAACCAAGTATTGGTCAAAAAACTTGTTCTCACCCCAATATTTTGAAAAAGCATTGGATAGCTCGATCTAAGAACCAATAGAATCGGCTCCCAAACCTTTAAACCACACAACATCATCTCCAAACAAAGATTTGGAGAACAACCTCATTGTAACATCATCATGAACTATCTCAAACTTATCAACAAAGTTCCCAAAGGCCTCCAAATTCTACTCAGCTGTAACATGATCTTCTCCAGAGAACCAAGGAAGATACTCAAGGAAATCAAGAGGATAAGGATGAAGGTGATATGGCATCCTTAAAGGTTTAAACAACTTGTCTCTAATTTTAGTTTGAAAACTAGTGGGCTGAATATGAGGTTTAACAAGTTGATGGCAAGGTTCAACAGTAACATTAGAAGGTGATGATATTTGAGAAGGCTTTGAATCAGTTTCAAACTCCTCAAGGTTACAAGGGTGATCAAATCTAGGAGGTATTTCAATACAAAGCTCATCCTTATGAATATGCTGAGGTGAAGATACAAGATCAACATCTACAACACAAGCATAAGGCAGGTATTCTTCTTCCAAGGATGGATTTATAAAGGAAGGTTGATGATCATCCGAATAAACAAAGCACAATATGATCCTCTTTATATGTAAAGGAAAATACAGGAAAGAGCCGGAAAAGAAGAACATGAGTTCATGTAGAAAACTAATGAAATGATACATGGTTTTACACTTCTACCCCTTCATTTTTCTCTCAACAGGATCCTCCCCAGTCGGGTCTTTAATGGTGGATTCTCCAGGTAGATAATTATTGTAAATTTATGTGTCCCTCTCTTGTCTACCACCAAGATCTGGATCTATGTCATTCTCCCAGGGAAGCTATCTTCACACTCCATTCCTCGACAACGACGCCATTTATGTTATCAGTCCAAGATTCATCCCTAGACTGCAAATAGGAGTAAGATTGGTAACATAGAATTTGTTTTTGAATAGGTTTGAAATCAAGGATCAACAAGACTTTAAAGAAAGGAAAATATAACAGATATCACTGCAAATCAATGATGGACCATTGGGAAATGAAGTCATAAACAGTCTGCTCAATGAAGGAATTTAAGCTACCTATTAGACAAAATATTTGTGTAATGATGAAGAGAAGAATAAGAGAATTAGCATAAATACGAACATTTGTTAAGAAAATATCCTCTCTGCAAAAATAATAATACGTGCTTGAACAATAAACAATGATAAATAGGCAAGTTTACAACAGATCTTCTACTGCATCAAGAATATATCGGTCAATGGAAAATTTTAATCCTTAAAATCATCAATACATTCAAACAAGATGAAGAATAGAACATAGAACAAAGAAGAAAAATATGATGAAACAACTCATATGAATCTTCAATAACATACAAATTTACAACCACATACCCCTCCAACTTACAAACTGACATATACAGTCATTCCATTTATAAAACCCCCTCGGGTCTGGACCGAACCCTTTTTACATGAAAACATTAAAATATATAGTTTCCAGGAGGTCCAACTCCTTTAGATAGCTTTTGTTACAAAAATTAATGTTTTCCCAAAATAGAAGCAACTGCCTGATGAATCGTACCCTAATTTTTGGGAAGTTACAACATAATCCCACAAAAATAGGACATATTTGAGTTATCTTAATAACCTTATCTAATATAATATAAAAGTGGTTCCAACAACTGATAACATGTCACAACTAAAAGTTCATTCTAGAAGTCTTCGAGAATATTCAGGAAGAGCACTCTGTTTTGACCCCGCTAGTTTCCATCTGTACCTATGGATAACTTACTGAGAATTATCTTGTAGTTGAACATAGATGATGGCACTGGTAATTTGACAGATTGAACTTAGTGCGGGCTCTTTACTGGAATGATTTTCATCCAAATGGTTATAGGGGAAGATGTGACTGGATATGAATAGGAGGACGTGGAGGCAAGCATCCAATAGGGAGATGGGATGAGTGGATGTGGAGAGGTGGATGGTATGTGGAGACAAGTGGAATGTGGTGAGAGGAGGAGTAGATACAAGGGGAAATAGGTATCGTAAGAAAAGGAAGAAAGGGGGGTGACGTGATAGGAGGGAGGGTGAGCAGTAGAGTGAGTGGAGGACATGTGTAAGTGGGAAAGTGAATGGTAGAGTGAGTGCAGGACAGGTATAAGAGGGAGTGTGAGTGGGATTGGAGTGAGGGGTGACCGAGATTCCATAGGGGGGGGTGTAGGTGGTAAGAGGGAATAGGAGGTGGGGGGGGGGTACAAAATCATGAGGATGCACCATGTTAGGTGGTCCTGAGGCAGAGGAAACCACTTTTCAGACCCCCCCGCCATTAAAGGTAGAAAGGTCAGGGGGGCATGAAATGTGCTAAGGACCATCGATCTTCACAATGATGCATGTTGTCGCTGATAACATGTGCGAGAATTAGCCACTACACGACAAAAGGTCTTTTCCACTAGTAGACTTAGGATAAAAATAATATGTGCGTGCTAGGAACCTTAGGAAAACAATTCGCTTTTTAATCCCTTTATCAATCCCTTTGAAATCAATATTTCACTCTGCAAATTTACCCATGACAACTTCATGTCATAATACCATGGAATACTTACATGGAAAATTCATGATGTCCCAGGGCTAACACATTTTTGTGGTATGTAACATACTATTGCACTTTAATAGTATATAATTTTATGAAAATATGATGCATGCTTCTTAAATATTAATTCCTTGTTATATAAATAATACTTACATTAATCCATATCTTGCAGGTCTTCAAAGAAAGGGTAAATTTGAATGTCCAGTTTGTGGTCCTAGTATGAAATCACGTCATTCAAGAAGTCTAGAAAAGGAGGTATTTTTTGAGTATAGAAACTTTATCCTTAAGAACCATAGGTATCAAGCTACAGAAAAATAACTTTTCAATTTGAAAAAAGAGACTGGAATAAAACCACGAAGAATGACACATCACCTATGGAAGTTGGAATATACTAGAAATCATCAAGGAAATCATTTAGTCCGTGTGTCATATATATTAATGATTTACAATTTTAATTTGTATTGAATTTTGTTTATTGTATATAACAATTATTGTGGTAATCTCATTAATTATTTTTCATAAATGTCATCAAGGCATTAATGGGATTTCACAAGGAATGAAAAGTTACCTTATACAATTCAATAGGTTTCCCTACTATGAGCACCTACAAATAACTCATTTGTTTGATACAATTCATATCATGAAGATTGTAACATAAATGTTGTGGAGAATTGTAGATGGAAGGAGGGACAAAGAAACAATTGTCAAAATTTGTACTCACATTCAGGAAGCCAATCATGCACTGCAAAATGAGATTTATTCAAATAGAAATGGACATAGAAATATTCTTCCATGGTTATTTACATAGAAGGAAAGCAATGGTGTAAAATAGGTCATTTACAAAATTAAATTTCCCACCAGATTTGATTCAAACTTAAAGAATATATTAATGAAGAAAGGTGAATTTGGTGGGGTGAAAACTCATGACTAGAATACCTTCATTAAGGTAATTATTTTGGTAGATTGATATATTTGGTTAATATACAACTTTTTAGTATTATAATTTGTTTTTATTTAAAAAAAATTATCCCTTTATTGTTACAATATGTTCTACCTCTGTCTCTCCCTGACAACTTTGACAATAATTTAAAACAAGTTATATATGATCTTGGAAAATACACGAGGTAAATATTAATGATTTATATGCAAAATATTTGTTGCTCAACTTGTCGACATTTGTTTTACTTTCAATGTATATACGATGTTGTTGAAACCTATGATTTAATTTTTTATATCATATGTAGGTGTTTTTCATCTAAAGAAATCCATAAAGAAGATATAAAATATTGGAGGAGAGAAATTCATCGGCTAATGTGTGAAATGAAAAAGTATCTACCTACGACATTTTTCAATGCACAAGAACACTATCTCATACATCGAGTTGAGGAGATTGAAATGTGTGGACCTATACAGACAAGGCTAATATGGATGGTGGAGAGGAACTTGAAGTCATTGAAGGATTTCGTCAGAAAAAGAGCACGTCTCGAGGGTTCTATGGTGGAGGGATATATGGTATATCAATATTTGGTGTATATTAGTTAGTATCTTCCTAAATTAGCAAAAACAATCATGAAGCTTCCTCGGATTTGGGATGTCAATTCCTTCAAAAAAATTTAAGGGGAGGTCCTGGTCAGGAAAGGTAGAATGAGGTAAGTGAAATATAATTAGATGGTAGATATCTATAATTCTTTGCATTAATATTTATTTGTTTCTATATTGTACTTATTTGATTTTTATTTATCTTCCATGATCAATTATTAATATTTATTATAATTAGTATTTTATTCTTTTTTCATACAGTCGGTCGAGAGCGGGATGCACTACATTTATACATCAAAAATAATCTTGATTGGATGAAAGTATGGATAGATTGATGTCTACAATGTAATGTTAGGTTATCATGGGAAGGGGTGGATACTTTGCTTAAAGAATCTCAACATAATAGATATGCCAATATTACTCAGAGGAAAATTCATTTAGCATATGGTTTAAAAGATAAACATGAAATCACATTATTCACCCACATCATGTTTTAGTTTTTTTCCAATATATTCATCTATGTGGTGTGGTTTTTTATAAAAAAAATCTAAGTCTAAATATGTTTATTGTTTGATAATGCATTTTTATGTGTTAAACATATTGAAGTTGACACACCATAAGGCTATATGGTGAAATGGTCATAAATGTTTCATCAAAAAGTTGGATGAGAATAAGAAAAACTCTAATTATGGGATAATTGTAGTATTCAAGTCACTAATATTTCCTCAAGAAGTGATAGGAATCCAACAATATCAAAAAATAGATACTATGGGTATTTGGATGATATAATCAAGCATCACTTTAAATCCTTCAAGTTAGTTCTGTTCAAGGTCAAATGGTATAGGTTAATGATGAATGAACATGATCCAGATAGAACTATTATTGAGCATACCAATGTATTTATAAGGATGTTTGAGCTGGGTATAGAAACTTATGTTCTTCCAAGCCAACATGAGAAAGTCTTTTATTCATAGGTTCCAGGTAAAGTAGGTTGGTCGTACATTGTTATGTATGATCCAAAAGGAAGTCCTATAAAGAATAATGTACTAGAAGAAGATGATATTGAAGAAGAAGAAGATGTAGAGAAGCATGAGGTAGTTGTACCATCAGATTAAGAAGTCAAAGAAGTCGAGCCATATGTAGATGGAAATGTTCTTGATGATGATATTGACGATGTTATTATTGAAAATTACATTGATTATGATGTTGATATGGCCAATCCTTTCAATGTTGATTCTGAACTAGATGATACAGATGTAGACTTGGATGAATAAAAATATGATCAATGATATTAAAAAAATGATGAAATGTAGGAGTTATCATCATTTCCATGGTCATCATCATCATCATCGTGATTTTTATAGTCTTCATCATCATCATAATTTTCATCATCATGTTCATCATGATCGTCATCGTCATTTTCATTGTCATCATCATCGACATTGTCATTGTCATCATCATCATCATCATCTTCATTTTCATCATCGCCACTATCATCATCACCATTTTAATCATCATCTCCATTACCATCATCATTATCATCACCATTGTCATGATCATAATCTCCATTGTCATTGCCATTCATCATCATCATCATCACCATCATTGTCATCATTGCCATTGTCATCATTATCACCATTTCCATCGTCATAAACATGTTCATCATCATGGTCATCAACATCATTTTCATCATCATCCTCATTATCATTGTCATTGCCATCTTCATCGTCATTGTCATCATCATCGTCATTTTTTCAATTGTCATCATCATCATCATTGTCATCATCATAGTCATCTTCATTTTCATCATCATCATCATCATCATCATCATCATCGTCATTTTCATCATCATTATTGTCACTATCATCATCATTGTCATCACCATTTCCATCATCATCATCATCGTCGTCGTCGTCGTCGTCGTCATTGTCATTGGCATCATCACCATTTTCATCATCATCACCATTTTCATCATTATTGTCATCACCATCATCATTTCCATTGTCATCATCATTTTCATCACCATTATAATCAACATGGTCATCATCATCATCGTCATCGTCATCGTCATTGTCATTGTCATCAACATTGTCGTCATCATTATTGTTGCAGTCATCATCATCATCATCATAATTTTCATCACCATATTCATAATCATAATCATCATCGTGATTTTCGCATTCATCATCATCATCATCATCATCATCATCATCATCATCATCTCCATTGTCATCACCATTTTCATCATCATCATCATTATCATCATCATTGCCATTGTCATTGCCATCATGATCATCATGGCCATCATCGTCATCATTTCCATTTCCATCATCATTTTCATCGCCATCGTCATCAACATGGTCATCATCATCATTGTCATATTCATTTCCATCATCATCGTCATCATCATCATTGTCGCAGTCGTCATCATCATCATCGTCATTGTTGCAATCATCATTTTCCTCATCATCGTCATCATCATTGTCATCGTCATGGTCATCATCATCATCGCCATTGTCATCATCATTGTCATCACCATTTTCATCACCATTGTCATCATCATCATCACCACCACCATCATCATCATCATCATCATCATCATCATCATCATCATCATCATCATCATCATCATCATCATAATCATCATCATCATCATCATCGCCATCATCATCATCATCATCATCGCTATGGTCAATATCATCATCGCCATTGTCATCATCATTTCCATTGTCATCATCGTTGTCATCGTCATATCCATTGTCATTATCATGGTCATCATCATCATCATTTTCATCGTCATAGACAAAGGAGAATTGAGAAAAATTCTCATAAATATAGATCATATTGATATTTAATATGCATTTTTTCTATTATAATTTTAATTATTTTAAGCATCATAATTAAACCATTGTAAATGGATTTTTTTAATGATTTTCTTTTGTTTAATATTAAATTGTAAAATTATTTATTTTATTAAAATAACTCAAAACATATTCTCAAATTCATCCACAATAATATATCATTTAAATATAAAAATTCACATTAACATATAATTTTAATAAATTAGGTATAACTTCCTAACCTTACCAACCATTAATTATAATAAAAATTCAACATTGAATCTTTCTTTTATAATTACAATCATAATTAATATTGTTTCTTTACATCAAATTAAAGAATGTTATAATTATAATCATAATCAACAATGTTTCTTTACTCTATATAATGATAGCTAATATTCTCTCATTATATATATATATATATATATATATATATATAATATTTTAAGGTCATGACTGAGCCAAACATCAAATTGGTGTATGATACCCCCTTGTTTGTGGGACAAGCGACCCCTTTCATGCAGGGATTTGACTGCTAAATTCTATGGAGGTATACATAGCATACCCCCCTATGGATTTGAACTTGTGACCTCTTAGGAGGAAACACATGTTCTTAATTACCATTTATTTTCCAAGGTAAGAATTTGCGGGAAACCCCCAAGTACTTCCCCACTTCATGGATGGTAAATAGGATAAACCATCAGCCCTGACTACGGGGCCTAACCCCAAGGGGGAACAAGGGATTTGAACCCGTGACCTCCTTCGTAAGGGATATATTCACGTCTGGCTCAAAATCACTTGAGATAACCCTTGAGGATATGTTCTTAAGTACCTATATTCCCACTAAGGTTGTATTAATAATAATAATCTAATTTTAAGGTCACGACTAAGCCAGACACAAAATTGGTGTATGAGACCCCTTGTTTGCGGGACAAGGGACCCCCTCCTCCCAACGATTTGACTGGTAAAGTCTATGGAGGTATACATACCCTACTTCTCATCCAGGTGGATATTGGTGGCGATCCACCTATTCCAACTGGCTCACATACATATTTCATCTTGGCAATTTGTTTCTAGCTTTTGGGTCCTTAACTTCCAGGGTCATTTTGAGGCCCTAAACAATGTTTTTTGGGCCCGCCACAGTCACATTGTAGACGAAGTTAGAGTGTGACAACATAATGTGAATTCCTTGGATAGATCTTTCCAATGGGATATGATGCACCTAAAACAAAGATCGTATGTAAAAGTTACGACCCCGGGAAGTTGATGTACCAACTTACCCCAATGGGGCCCACATGAATTTTGGTGCCTCATCTCCTAGGGTTATGTTTTTGGATGTGTAGGGTTTTGGCATCCATGTTTGATGTAAAAAGGATTTTGGGAGACTCATTGTACTCATTTTCTTGCGAATGAGTGTAACCATCACATTGCTTCTTAGAGATAAGCCGCCACCATTCTAGCAAGCTTGTTTCAGTCAACATTTTACAGTTTCAACACATTTCTTATTTAATAGAAGTCAAGTTTTATTGTATCTCTATTATTATTCAATGTGTTTCTATGCTAATATTATAGATATGTTTTTTCATTTCATTCCTGTCATAAATCCATATCAATGGTATCAAAGCAGTCTACTCTTTGTTGTTTTTTAGTGCATGTCCCCGGCGAGGTCATGGTATAGAGAGTTAGGTCTCAATCTTGTTTCTCTTGAGAAAAATTTCTCTTGCATTCTCAAGAAACTTTCCATGGAAGGAGAAAATAAATATGATGGGACAATATGTTCTGTCAAAATGTTGCTCAGGAAGCCCTCGAGTGACAGAGGAATGAGATGATGGAAAACTTTGCACAAATTCTTTGACATTTGTCGACAAGCGACGCATCTACCTCAAATGGAGGCACCACCCCTTTCAAGGTATAGATCAATTTTTGTATTCCTATATTCGAAGGTCAAATAGATGAAAATGTTGTAGATAAATGGTTAAACCTTTTAGAAGGGTATTTTTGTGTCCACAACTTTTCTGATAAAGAAAAGATTACATTTGCGCTCCTCAAGGATGTCCCCTATGTCAAAGATTGGTGGGAGACTTTTTGTGAGCAAAAGGAAACAAAGGGATCTACATTATTTGTAGTTTCACCCACTTGGGGTTCCTTTAGGGATGCTATTAAGGAACAATAATACCATTTTCGAAGTTATGATGACTTATATATCAAATGGACCACACAACAACAGGAAAGGGACCAAACAATGTCAGAGTTCACCAATTTCTTCCATACCTTGCACACCAAGTTGGGTATCAAAGACTATGAGTAAAATATGGTGCTCAAGTACGACGATGTTCTGCATAGATACATCCAGAAAGAAATGGAGTTTCTGGAAATTTCATTCTTAGGTGCGACTTATCGATATGATGTCAAAATTGAGCAGACGCTTAAACAAAAGATGCAGGATTTTGGGTTTGCAAACCCCTCACAGCAGAAGCATAACAAATTTATCCCCAATATGCATAACAAAGGGTAGCTCAAGGATGGGTAGCCTTAGGACAACCAGTCCAAAATAAAAAAAAGAAGGACAAGAAGAAGACAAAGAAAGACATTGGGAAATGGTGTGAGTTCCATTAGAGCCCATGGAATAACGTTGTTGAATGTCACTCAAAGAAGTAATTGGTGGCTGAGGTGAAAGCCTTTGAATCAGATGCAATATTTGACTCAAATTCAGAACCAAAAAAAAGGAGATGGATTGTTGATGCAGAACCTAGTGTGACCGTTGCTACCACCACCAAGGTCTAGCTCGACGAACTTGATGAACCAGAGGAAGGTGAGTGACTCCTTCATTCATAGATGTGGGTGAAGGGTACTCTGTTTCACTTCATCATTGATAGAGGTATCCAAAATAACATCATCTCAACAAAGGTCATCAAGTGGTTGGCTCTGCCAACATCACTACACCTGTAACTGTACACCATCGGATGGCTACGCCAAGGGAGTGATCTCCACGTAAACCAACAGTTCTGCCTGGCTAACAACATCAATCCCTTCAAAGATGAGGTATTGTGTGATGTCGCCCCCCTTGAAGTTTTTGATGTTATTTTGGGCCAACCTTATTTATGGAAACATCATGATGTATATGAGTCTAGGCCTCGTAGTGTTATTATTACTTTGGACAAGAGATTATAAAGGATACGAGAGGTAGTCCCATCTATCGCCATTTCCTTGATTTCTTCTAAGAAATGCAGGAAGTTCATCTCTTGGACAGGGAAGTTTATCTTCTTCATGATTCACGCTTAGAGTGAGTGGAATGTTGCAATCACATCCATGGCCTCCACGATAGGTCTCTCCATGTAGCAGAAGCAAGTGGATAAGGTCATGGAAGAATAAAAAGACATCTTATCCTCACCCATTGGGGTACCTCTGCACTTTCAAGTCAATCACTTAATCAATCTGACCCCCGACACACCGTTACCAAATGGGTCAGTCTATCGCTGCTCTCTATAAAAAAAATGAGGAAATCAAGCGCCAGATCCAAAAGATTCTTGAAAAGGGGCACATATTCCCAAGCGCATCACCTTGTGGAATCTGAATCATGATTTTGTAGAAGAAAGATGGGTCCTGACGACTCTGCATTGATTACTGGGCCCTAAATAAAATAACAGTCAGCAACCGGTACCCAATTCCCCAAATTGATGATCTCCTTGACCAAATCAAGGGGGCCAAATACTTCAACAAGATTTATTTAAAGTTTGTCTACCACCAGGTTCCAATAGAGAAGATTGATGTATGGAAGACTGCCTTCAAGTCCAAATAAGTTCTTTTTGAATGGTTAGTCGTGCCCTTTTTCTTGACAAATTCCCCAACAACTTTCAAGAGGATGATGGACAATATCTAGCGACCTTTCACCAATTATTTTGTGGTAGTGTATTTGGATGACATCCTCATCTTCAAGAAGAATTGGGCATACAACTTGTAACACATTCAACAGGTTCTCCACACTCTGCGACAACACAAGCTATATGCACATTTGAAAAAATGCTCCTTTAGCATGAACAGGGTCTAGTACCTAGGCTACTTTGTTGATGATCATGGGGTGCATGTCGATCCAACCAAAATCCAGTTCATCCGTGACTGGGCAGCTCCGACCACATTCACTGAGCTCCATAGCTTCTTAGGCCTTGCCAATTTCTATCGCATGTTCATGTTGGAATTCTCCCACATTGCATAGGCCCTTAGCCAAGTGACCAAGGGTGGTGGAAATGAAAAATGCATGTGGAGCCAGTTGCAACAAAAACTGTTCAATGATTTGAAGGAATTATTTTTCTCTGCCTCGATGCTTTCATTATCCAACCTCCAACAACCGTTTGAGATTGAGACAAATGATTCATACTATGTTGCGGGAACAATTCTCACTCAACATGGACATCTCATGGCCTATCACAGTGAGACATCATCAAATACTATATGTAAGTATCCCACTTATGACAAAGAAATGTACTCCATTGTAAAATCCTTCCTCCAGTGGAAGAATTACATTCTCAGGAAGGAGATAGTCATCCACACTGATCATCAGCCTCTACAGTTCATGCAAACACAAGGCAAATTTTAGAATGACCTCCATCATAAGTGGTCCACATACTTGCAGTAATTACATCTCAACATCAAGTATAAGATAGGGAGCATCAACCGAACTCCAGTTTCTACCCTAACCATGGTGCTAAACTCCTGCAGACATGAGACCTCCGGATGGCCCCAACTCTATAAGCGAGATATCAACTTTTCCATTGCCTACCAGATGCTGGGCACAAACAAAATTGTCACTAATTTTCATCTGGAAGATGGATTATTATGCCATCTGGGCCATCTTTTCATTCCATCAAGTGAGCACGCGAAGCTAATTTGGGAAGCTCACTACAGCTGGGTGGCAGGACACTTCAACGTAGAGAAGATAGTGGTAGTGTTTCATCAACATTTCTATTAGCTGAAACTATGACATGATATCAACAAGTATATCAGGTTTTGCATGACCTATGCCATTTCCAAACTGACCATTAAGAAACAAGGCATGTACACCCCTCTGCCTACTCCTGACAAGCCCTGGGAATCCATCTCGATGGACTACATGTCGAGCCTTCCTTCAACCAAGCAAGGAAATGACTGTTTTTTCATGGTTGTTGATCAATTTTCCAAGATGGTGATTCTGGTTTCCTGCAAGAAGAGCATCAGAACAGAGGCCACTACCAATCCCTTCTTCGAACGAGTGTGGGTACATTTTGGGATACCAAAAACCATCGTCTCAGATCAGGACAGTCGGTTCCTCAACACATTCTAGTCGAGCCTCTGGTCATGACTAGACACCAAGCTCACCAAATCCATGGCCTTCCACCCCCAAATGAATGGCCAAACTGAGGTCGTCAACAGGATGATCATGCATATTTTGTGCATGTACAATTCCAAGCATATGCGCACATGGGATGAGATTCTTCCCTATATTCAAAATAGTTACAACAAAGCCATACATAACTCAACAGACCATAACCCCTTTCAGGTTGATCCAGATTATTTTCAGCACGAAATGAGAGAGAAGATATAATAATGAAATGTATAGAGATATATTAGATATCCAATTCCAAGCATTAAAACGTCATAATCACAAACCAAAATCGTTCTTTCAACCATGAACACTCAGACTTAACTCTCAATGGTAGGGACTCATATTAAAATTAAATAATTCACTCTTAAAGTGTTCCTACTTTCAAACATACTATGTTTAGTTAACCAATATTCAAGACCAAATAGGGTTATCTCAATATGTGAGTTGAAAGGCTAAATGAAAAACAAATTATTCTAAGAAATGTACTGATAAGAAAGGTAGAAAGGAATTGCAGACTCAATTAACTTTGAGTATATTTGTGTGAAGATTTTTGTATGGCATGGAAGATGAAAGATCAATCAATCACATTATTGTCTTTAACATCTAGATCAAGAACAATCATATATCACATAATGAAAGAAACATTTGCATGAAAGCTAATTAAAATGAATTCTAGTTCTACAAGAAATCAAAAGAAACAAAAAGAAACTGCTAAAATTACTTACAAAAAGACAACATAGACCAGGGCGCCTCATGGAATATGCTGTTAATGGAAACTTGAACTATGTGAAATATCCGATTCATCAAATTTTTCAGAACTCCTTTGTATTCAACATCAATGTCAAAATCAATAGTTACAATATATCTTCAACCATATGCTTTTACAATATAATATGGAACTCCCAATACATTTGCTAATCCTGTTTATATATATATAAATCCCACCTAATAGACTTTCTATCTCCATGCCCTCATCTTTGGATCTTGAAAACAAATTTTATTCCTTGGTTGGGTGCAACCCTTAACATGTGATTTTGAGAATCATCCATTATAGGAAAATCTTGGCAACCATGTTATGAAGAACTACTTGTACAACCCACATAATGCACATTTTGAAAAAACTTCCTCAACTATCACCTAAATGGGCATGTTCTAGACAAAACCCATGTTCTATATTTTCTAGATTCACCATCATATGCTCACAAATGATCCCACAAAATCTCCTCTGTGATTCCTGCGTATTTCCTCTAATAATTGTCTGCCAGTGACTCTGCAAATTTCCTGTAATAACTACCCACCAATTTTGACTTGTGTTGACCGCCAGGTTTTGAGTGTCATGGGAAGAGTAAGATAGGTAATTCATCATATCAAGGAATCCTTGAAATATCTCCAAGTGGAATTTCTCCTTGTGACTGAGGGGAAGTCTCTCAACCATCAAATCCTCTAATATTTGGTAAAACTTGTAATAACTGGTAAAACATGGTTAATTATTGTAATAGTTGATTTATAGGCAATTGTTTACAAAAATAGCTTTAATTATCATTTATAAGAACAAATAAGAGTTGTATTCCAAAAGACAACTTATTAGCTTGTTTGTGCACATTATGCCATTAACTAGATGAAAATGGGCAAAAAGAAGAGTTTTAGGTCAAATAGTGGAGGTGAATGGGTTGGATTGGAATGATAAAAAGAGTTCAAATTGATACCCAAAAGTATGAGTACCCTCCCACAATTCATGTAGGATAAATAGGGTGGATTTACAAATAAATGGCCAAGAATTCATGTGAAGAATAGATCAACGGTTGTTGATTCCCTATCTTCTAGAGGCGATATTTCTTTATTTCGATGTCTAAATCAAGAAAAAGAGAGCTCATTGGAAATATAGATATGTGAGGAGTAACCTATAATTTTTTTCCATGGTTGGAATGATAGATATCATGCCCTAAAAATAAAAACACAGTCGTGACAATTTCTGGCTTGGCAACAATTTATTTTGAAAAATGGTTTATTAAAAGAAAATCATGAACATCTAAAGTGGATCTCAGCTGAGGGAATGTATATCTAAGTGCACATTTATATAGGGATTTTAATAATCCCTGATATTTTATTGCACAAAAGGGAATAAGACCCTAATCCTAACCCTATAACAACTCCAAGAAGATTAAGAGAAGACTATAAAAGAAGTTGAGAAGCATATTCATAAGGATTTTGGCAGTTGTGGTTTCTTACTGGAAGCAAGTTTTTCCTTTCCAAAATTTCTGAATTATCCTGGTTAACTTTCTCCCTCATATTTACTTATGCTTGCTTCTTTCCATCATGCTTTCCATATATGATTTGTAACAGGAATATATGGGTCTAATCAACTCTCTTTCAATATTCTTCCAGGAATTCCCCATGATATTTTAGGTCCAGAGGAGCAAAATCCTTGCTTGAAAAAAGAAAATGTAGTTTATTTTAGTTTATCTAATATTCATTGAGATCTTGTTGAGGTTGTTATATCTTGTTTTTTAGACATTGTTAAACTTTTTACATTTGACAAGTGTCATTTTATTTTTATGAATATGTACAACGATGATATTAATGGATTCTCGACCACATGATGCTTTTCAAACCATTTTGATATTGACGAAACATTACTTTAAAGTTATTTGATGACCTGCCTATTTTTTATATATATTTCATCTTGCAAAGTTATAGTTGATTCTAGATTCACATAATTTTAAATGGAAGGAAAAATCCCTGTTGAAAGTAAACTCCAAACCATGTAGATACAAATCTTGTGCAGTTATAATTACTTCTCTTTCTTGATAAGATGATGTGCTTGATAAGTGCATTTGTATATAAGAGTTTTATTGGAAGATTCATTAAGGTTTTAGATTTAACACTCACCCAATGCATGCATTTAAGTTCATAAGAAGAATCTTCCTTACAAGAAAGAGGGGAACCACCTCTATAAAAATGCATGAGAATCTTTCATGTTTCCCATAAGAGAGTTTATCTCAATCTTGGTTCTTTTCCCTTGATAGAAAAAGTGATCAATAATCACCTTATAATTTTTTATTATATTGTATGATCCTCTCTCTCCTCACCTCACAAAAATTACACACAAAGAGAGACACTTTATAAAAAAAATACAAATATATTAATCACAATAAAAAACCAAAAACAATTAGAAAAAATTGGAAAAAAAAACATTAAAAAACAAAAAATTAAAAAAAAAACATATTAAAAGATAAAAAGATAAAATATTAAAAATAAAATAAAAGGAAAACACATTAGAAAAAAAAACATATTCAAACACCTACAAAAGAAAAAGATAAATAAAAAGAAAAAAAACACACACACAACATAACATTAAAAACTAAAAACAAACTCACTATGTTGCGGGAGTTGTAGGGACGATTCCCTGAATCTCCCCCTTTTCCTCACTATCTCCTTTGAAAACACATTATATAAAAAAAACATATTCAAACACCTTAAAAATAACACACACAACATAAC
>JASDQU010107277.1:180955-193899 GCA_032191745.1 Picea mariana | reverse complement strand
AACCTAAAATTTTTCCCATGGGAGAAATTTCACCTCTAAAATTATCTATTCTCTAGGACAGGATGGAGGATGAGGTGAATTCCACTAAAAGGATTATTATTGGTACGAGAGCATACTTTCAGCAAATACAAAATATTGTACCAAGAAAAAATCCTATTAGGATCTTGTTAGTATGCTAATGGATGTATTGGGTTGCCCAAGGTAAGAGGAAGATACTTGAGTTAGTGATTCCCATTCGTCGGTGATTTCAATGGATGGGAAGATATCCATTGGCTATATATTAGAGGATTTTGTTATTCCTATGGAATTTTATGATGTGTGTCTAAAGGAGGAATATCTTGTAACTATGTAGAGAGGTGAGGGGATCATTAATGAGCATCTGAACTAGAATTTACAATAAGGGGGGTATTTTTCAATCTTTGGATTGCATCCTACAAGGAGGAAAATAATGGTTGTTAAAATTTAAGGAGGGGGGTGGGGGTTCATTGGTTGTTGGAGAATATTTACGAGTGGACCAAATCATGTATTTTTTTGAGAAGGAACTGGTAGGAAAATTCCTAGGATAGCAGGTCGGCATGGAGCAAATTAAAAGGTAGGTGAATGAGGTTTGGCTCCCTTCATTGGGTTATGGGCCTCTCTACCATATATTGTCCAAATAATGGTTTAGGTTTATTTTTAATTTGGTGGAGGACGGTAATGCGGTCGTGAAAGAGTCCTAATTTCTTTATAGTTCTCTACTATCCTTGAAGCCATGGAATCCTATGTTAAACCCAAAATTCAAGTTTATGGGGAGTACGTCAGTATGGGTTAAGTTGCCAAAACTTCCTATGGAGTTTTGTTCCAAACATGTGGTTAGGGATATTGGGGATTTTTTTGGGAAGACAATTATGATTGTTGATAGATTTTTGAAAAGTTTGTCCGACTCAGTTGTTAGGGTTCTCGTGGATACATATGTTTGTAAGGGTCAATGCAAATCCATTGACTTGGTATAAGAAAGGAAGAGGAAAAATAAAATTTTAGATTACCTGAATATCCCCTTTTGATGTGATCAATACCATGATCAGGGCCATGTCTTGTTTGATTGCAAAAAGCTGATGGTTAAGAATATTTGGAGGAGTAAAGCTACAATTGTCAATGGGATGGGAGGTGATATTTATGATTTGTTAGTTCCTACTAAGTCGCTAGGAAATAATTCTATTGATACTAGTGAGGGTGGCGAGAAGAAAAACTATTTGGGTCAGGGGAAGATCCCTCCTTTATCTCTAGGAAGTATAGTTGTAGGGAATCTCTCAATTCCCGTTATTTAAGGTTCAATGATTATTGTGAATTTGGGTTCAAACAAAGGTTATGTGTTGTTGACAACTAGTGACTAAAATCCTTTGACTTATGAACCAAGGGATTCAAGGACTTATGGCTGTGATATGTTGAATAACCTTTCCTCAAGTAATTCCAATACTACTTTATCTTTATTTCTCGTTATCCCCTCAGTCTAGGGGTAACTAAGGAGATCATGTATTGAGGCTCACAAGTAGCAGACATGGAGTGTTGAGATCCAAATTGACCAACAAATCTCAACAACCTCTGTGATTTTCCCGCTGACACATATCAAACAAGGCTCATCACATTCAAGCAACCCATGGTATGGGGAATGGTAAGCCAACATCAACATGAGGTATGTATAGTCCTTTTTTCATGTAAGGTGTTGTGTTTAATTTATTGGGCATATAAACAAGAATATTTGGTTGAATTTGGATAATCAATCACTTTCTTGATAAATTGTCTTGGTTGCCTTGTTTCACTTTGGTGTTCATCTTATGTGCCCTATTCCCATGTTGTCACCACCTAGGGAAAAGGGTAAATACTAGGGGGGGCTCCCAAGGGTAACATTCCACTCCCAATCATACTTAACATTTACCATCATAAAACCTTTCATATATCCCAAAATTCGACTATGGCCCATTCTCCCATGAGAAGAAGGGAATGAAGGCGTAGAGGATGATGCAATTTCTATATATATATAGATATATCATTGCTAGATTATAAAGTCAACCATAAGATCCATAGGCCATATGGATATCTACCCCCTCTAATGGTAATCTCCTATGTATGAATGCGAATGAATGCACCAATTATAAAGGACTATTTCCCAATAAAATATAAAGGATTGAAGCTTAAAACATTATAAAGGGGTCTTGAAATGATAATTGGGCATCAAAAGGAAAAAAAGAAGTTTGGAATGCAACCATTACCGAGGAAAGGGTATCTTGAGAAATAAAGAACCACCTCTACAAATCCACTCATAGAAATGGATATCATAAGCAATGAAGTAAGCATAATACCATATCACACTCACACTTCTTGATGGGATTTTACTTTCCATTGTCACTCTTGGGACCTATCTCTCTACTTGGGTAACTTATTGTTCAAATAACACACCTAATAGGGTTTAATGAAGGCCCCCCCATTCTTAAACTCAGTAAACCTCATAAGTTACTGGGATTGTGTAATACTTGAAGGGGATACTGGGGTGAATGGTTTACCTGGATTTTATATAAAACATCAACTTCGTTTGCATGATTTAATGATGTTTTGAATGCTCCTAACATGGTTCTTTGAGGGATGTTTTGGGTTGTTCTGAGGACGTTGTGCCTTATTGTATGACTTTGGTAAGTGTGATGAAGAATAGTGAGTCATGTGGTGACTCAAACCCATCATACAATGGCTCTCACATCCTTAAACACCTTTGAAGATGGACACATGGGTGTGCTTTTGAGCAGGCTACTCATTATGCCACATACATGGGTTGGAATCCCATAGGTTGGGAAGAGAAACCTAGATCATTTATGCACAAAGGATAGATAACATTACCTTTAGAAGAACCTTAGAATCACTTGATGATGATATTTCACCCATATTTCACTGGGATGTGGCCTTGGGAGGCTTATGATGTCCATCTTCTATCTTTGATATCATCCTTGAAGGTTAGGTTTTGATGGATCTAGAGGTTGCTTGATGTGATATGGTTGAGGAGAGAGAGCATTAAGCATTGGAGGCATGAAATATGGCATTTAAGTCCCAACGAATTACCTCAAAGGCATGAAGTCACCCTTGCAGGGTTTATTTCATCTATTTTTTTCACTTGTGCACATTTTAGAGGCAAATTTAAGGGGTCGACCCTCTTTTTATTATGGAAAAAATATATTTGCAAGGTCTCTTATAAATAAGATACCTTTCCATTAATTTTTATCATAAGTCACTCCTCTCACAAGAGAACTTGGATATGAAATTTTCACCATGTTGGAAACATTGGCTCTTTTACTTATGCACTAGCTCTTGGAGGACATTTTGTGGATTTTTCTTGGTTTATTCTTGCTGGAGTTTCTGCAACTAGGTTTTTTCCTTGGTTTATGCTTGGTGAAGTAAGTAAAATATGCAATTTCTTTATGTGTTAAATTCTTATGGTATATTTTACTTTTTCATATTGAATATATACTTTTGTGTAAACCCTAGGAGATGAATGTAAGGAGTTTCTTCCTCTCTTTAGAATATTTCATCCATTAATTTATTAAGAAACGCCAACTAGAGTAAAATCATAAATCCCTAAAGCTAATACCACTTTAGGATTTGATTCTATAAACTTTTCATACTATCATTAAATAATCTATGAAAGGAAGAAAGAGTTTCTAGATCCCAAGAGAGTTTGCACTCTAGCAATTTCCTCTTGAAATTTAAGGCCCTAAGGTACTAGCACCTTATATTTAAAGCCCATTTTCCTTGGAGATTATCATAATTATTTCTCTAAGTGATTATTTATGTTGCAAATGACTCCATATCCCAAAAGGAACTAGTTCATTTTCTCTCTTGTGAAGGAATTTGATCAACGAAATGCTCAAAGTCTATTGTCTAAAGCTTCTACTAACTTTGTCTAACCCTAGTTTGACCTAAAATACTAACTTAGTTGCTTTTGTTGGAAATATTTGTTACAACCATCTAAATTGTTGCAATTTTTTGCATAATTCACTCTAATCATTGACTAACATACTCATAAAGTTCTTGAAATAGTTGATAATTGATCTATTGGATAATTAGGTTTTCACTATAATTTCATACATTTCTGATCTATATTTATTATGGTTGTTACATAATACTAATTATTGGTGTAGACTACTAATTTTCTCTAATTTTGTATTAGATAGCATATATTTTCATTTTATACTATCTCTTGAGGTATTACTATCATACTGGTACTTGGAGATTGCTATATATATGTTATATTTGTTCTTGTTCTAGTAAGGTACCCAAAACCATTTCTCTTTTCCCCAATTTCATATGCATAGACCTTTGACTTAGGGAACTAGTGAGAGGGTGCTCCAATATTGGATATATCACTTCCATATGATCCCTTGAGGTTACGAGGAATGCCTCCCCTATGATGGATCTCATTCATAAATAAAACGTGGGTATTTCCTACTAAGGTGATAGTGGTGGGTTATTTTGTAGTTACGGGGATTTGGGGACTTGTTTTGGGGCTTTGGTATTAATATGAATCCCATGATAAAATTTTGGCACCATTTTCGAGGAGAATTTATAGCGGGAAAACCCCCCTATTGATACACTAGGGTTTACAATGTAGGCATATCAATAACCATTTAAAAGTCTCCCACTTCTCTAACTACCCCAAACATATCCCAAACTCATACACCAAAAGAAAAATGAGAAGGATTGGGTAATTGTACCTCTAATCCACGTCCGGTGATGATCCTCTCCTACTTGATAGCTTTGCTGACTACAAACCTCCTCCCAAGGGTGGCCTACATTCAAAGATAGATAAACAAAAAACTATAAGCATGCATTTCATATACAAATCAAGAGTTAGATCTTAGAATAAAACATAAATCAAATGCAAACATTTGACACATCATGTTTGTGATAGGAAAAGTATTTATTTTATTGATAATACAATGATTACTTACAACCAGTGCCAGCTACTACTCCATGAACCTGGTTCGGGATCATCTTCACCAATATCCAAGTGAACATTTGTAGGGATTCTCCTCTCAACCTTCTTATTGGGAAGTATAATGGATTTATGATGGAGGAAGGAAGGTAAATTGGGGAATTCTAAGGAAATTCTCATAAAAGGGTTGCAAATGCTTGGGGCAAGGGGGGGATGTGAAATGGGCAGAGCTTCACTGTTCTTAAGACTAGATGTGGAATGAGATCCCAAAACATCCTTTTATATGACAAAAGGATGGTTATCTGGTTGGGTGATGGGCTATAGGCGATGTATTAGTTTGGAAACTACCCAATAGCCCGTAATCTCAACGAATTCCTTGCAACTTTTTATTTTTTTTCAACTTTTGCAAGAATACGCAGGTTGTAGTGGTGCATCAAGCATATGTATGTGGATAGTATTGGTGTTGGGCACGTACATCTTCAAAAAATGAGTTTTTAAGAAGAGCAACTCAGTGAAGGCTTGGAAAAAAATGCAAGCAAGAGGGTCAAATGCCAGGTATGCATATGGAAAGAAATTTAGGGTTATAATAGATGCCCCCTAATGTGTGAGTTTAGAAGAGACTTTGATGGCCGAAATACATTACAAAATATTCACCAATGTACGAAATGAGTGAGCCCGGGACTAGAGTTCATAAGGTGCCATCTGCAAAAATAACAATTGTCTCTCTGAGGCAAGCATAACCATGCTCAGGATGAAATAAATCATGGTTTCCAATCAGATACACTACATATCCATGTCATATAACTATATAAAGTGTATCCGCGAGAAATACCCAACATATCTACATCTCAAAATCAAATATATACAAGTATAGTATCCATCTTCAAGAAGCTAATAATGCTTGATGGCTAGAGATGAGGTCTTCAGAGATCAAGAAACAACTTAAATATCCTCAAAAATCAGGTAGTAGTGTAATGTGAGTGCACAACTTCACTACCCATAGGTCTTTGACGGCTCGTCAGGAAAAGACAAAAGGATCTCAATGATCAGGAAGATAACGTCATTGATTTTGAACAAGGCCTTGATTAGACATTTGGGATGGTCGGGCATGAGGTCAAGAGACAAACTATAGAAATGCCAACTCAGGTTGGGTGAATCTTCCCTTGGAAAAGAGCATGAAAGATGATCAGACTCAGGCAACATGACATTGACATAAGTTCACGATGCAGGAGGCAACACAAACTCTCCATGTGTTTGGAAGAGTAACCGAATGGAGAAGGACAGAGCTCTATGTAGAGAGAACAACTTCCTAAGGTCATATTAGATCCCAATTCTTGATGACAAACGAAAGGATGTGCTTTGTCCAAGGACAACTCATTGTGCTTCCAAAAAATATATATATATTTCCCATCGCCTCTTTTGGGTTTTTTTTATTTTTTTGTCTTTAGCAATTTTTTAAAGAGCTTTGAAAAGGAATAAAAGAACGCTACATTAAAAATGAGGAATGAGTGTCCTAAGCATACTATTTCCAAGTGCAAGGAACATACTAATGCTCAAAGTAATGAGACATGTGTAGGAAAAGGACACTCGGGGAAAATTCCACCATGGGTCAAGGTGTCAGGTCGCAGAGGCAAAGTGCTACAAGGATTGTGTATAAGGCATGCTTCAAAGGTTTAGTTGAGAGCAACATGGAGCTAGAATTAGGCCAAAGAGGCAAAGAAAAAAATGCGATTACTAAGACACAACGAAACCCCCTTCAATGTAGTTTTAATGATCCCAGAAAAGGTAATCTCAGTAGTTTTTTCACGTTTAGAGAGTCTGAAAAAATGTAAAAGAAGACCACTAGGGTACCTTTTTCGAAAATAGTATATTTGGTTTGAAAAAGGGGTAAACTAGCACCGAAAAGACGTCTATTCAAAACCATTTTAACGAGTGTGACAAAGACAATATCACTCATAAATCTTTTCAATTTTAAGGAGTCTGAAAAGAGCATAACTATGGACTCACGAATTTTTTCTAGATTTCGTCTCCTTAGCCCGAAAAAGTATAAAATTTACTGAGGAGAACTCTCCCGGCGAGATGAATCTCCCGAGGTGTACCTTTTTCCCCCATATCAACATGTCAGAAAAAGGGGTAGACGCATGCCAGTAGATGTTGATATGGACCAATTTTAACGAGTGTGAAGGAAGAAGGTCACTCGACGATCTTCTAAATTTTAGGGAGTCTGAAAAGAGCTTAACTATGGGCTCATTGGGGGTTCTTTTTTCATAAATTTAGTCTCTCATGCCCGAAAAAGGGTTAAAAATATACCTGAGAATACTCTTCTAGTGAACTGAAGTTCCTAGAGTATACCTTTGTTCATAAAATTGACCATCCAGACCGAAAAAGGGGTAAACTATGGCTGGACATAAGTGCCTTCAAGTGTGAGTTTGGTGAGTGTGAAAGACAACAAGATCGCTTGACAATATTTTTATTTTTAGAGAGTCTGAAAAGGGCTTAAAGAAGACTCTAAGAAGTTACTTTTCTCAAGTAATCTCGACGAGATCACTTGTACCAAGAGGGAAAAGCAAGGGCTCCCATGCCCACATTGGATAAACCAACAAATCAATTGTCAAGACCATGTCTCGAGAAGGAAAACATGAGTGAACAAGTTCCTTCTGAGGAATAATTTAACATCGAGGATAAGACACCACATAATTAACCCATGGTGGGGTAGAGTCTACATGAACACTAGGAACATATAAAGGGGCAGATTGAACTAATGTTGAATTACGATGGTGATTATCAGATGCTAGCTGGTCGATAGTGACAATGCTTCCATTATGAGGGAAATGCATCACCCGAAAGAGCGTATACACCATCATGTTCATAGCATATACATAATCACGCTCGAGAAGCACATTGAAATCCAACGGGCCTTGCACCACTATAACATCGACAAGGATAGTATTCCCATCTAATGAGATAGGAAACCGAGGAAGTATCACCAAATATTCACTACGACGTCATTCAAAAGACAACACCTCATGCGAAGCAGACACACACCGGGAGATCCCAAGACTTTCCAAACCGAGGAGGATAAAATACTTGTAGAGGCTCCTTCATCCACAATACATAGATAAATGTTTGTTGAATTAACTTCAACCCTTATTTGGAAAGGTTCAGAAGAAGGAAGATGAGACTCAACAAGGTCATTCCAATCAAAGGAAATCATCATAGGGCTTGGTGTGGGTGTGCTTGAAGTGAGCGAAATGCCCCCTCGTTTTGAAGGTAATGAACTGGAAATGCTAAAAACATAGTCGATAGACACATCACTCTCCAAGAGAAGAGTGGGATCAGCTAAAGATTGCATCTATGTGACCACTTTGGTAGACTTGACACTCTCCAAGAGAAGAGTGGGATTAGCCAAATACTGCATCGGCGTGACCACTTTATCAACCACTAGTTGAATAGGCTATGAGAGAACATGGTCTACAGGCACATCACCCCCCAAAAGCAGAGTGGGATCAGTCGAAGATTGCATTGGCACAACCACTTCATTAACCAAAGGCTAAATATATTGTGAGGAAACCTCAGAATACTCAGAATCAGAAGATCTTGTAGATAGGGACCACAATGTTTGTACCTATGGAATGCTAGGGCACATATGAGTAAGGTGATCTCCCTTGTAAAGCTTACAAGGAAACTTAGGCTTATGTTCTATCCGTCTAGTTTTCTCAACATAATCAATGCCCCCAGCATGACTAGTAGTGGTTGGTTACACATCTCCAACATGACTTCCAGAGGTTGGTGATTGGTCGATAACAT
Organism: Picea mariana; assembly: GCA_032191745.1. NCBI lineage: Eukaryota > Viridiplantae > Streptophyta > Pinopsida > Pinales > Pinaceae > Picea > Picea mariana. Next base: position 185,135 of record JASDQU010107277.1, on the reverse strand, counting down.
GACTCGCAGAGGCTACAAACCTATCGGCAATATGACTATCAGTGACTAGAAATTTTTCCCCAACATGAGTTGTAAAGGCTGGGTGCTTTCCCCCAGCATGACTTGCAAAAGCTAGGTGTTGGTATTCAACATGACTTGCATAGGTTGAGGAACTATCTCCAACATGACTTGTAGAAGTTGGTGATTTCTTATTCCTATTCTTCCTCTTTCTATTTCGTTTATAATTTTGGTTACTAGTAATTGTACTTATTGTCACAAGAGTTAGTTCTAGGATGTAATAGAGCCAAGCCTTAGCACATTTTAAATGAAATAAATCTTGTCACTCGGACTTGACTTGGGTTGCATGCAAGTAAATTGTGAGATAACCTTGAACCACTTTTGATTGGAGACCGTCCCTTCCAACCCGAGAGGGATCTCTCAAAAATATGTCACAACAAGATATTCAATAGGCTTAACAGTGGGCATATCTGTGGATAACATAAAGTTTTGGGTTTTTAGGGTTGATGGGTTGGACCAGAAAGTAGTCCATTTGGCATGGAGTCAAACGATCAAGCAAGTAATAAGAGTGTTTCAGAAATGGAAATCCATGGAGCAGAGGTGAGATAGAAGTTGATTATAGAGGGAAGGATTTATAAAAACTATGGCAACAGAATAAAGAGAAAAAATATCAAAATGCAAGGAGCACTTATCAATGAGTGAATTCCAAGCATAAATCAGTGGAAAGAGATAGTTGGGACAGAGCATCTAGCAAGGATGAATTTTGAACCTTCATATATCTGCAAGAAACAACCTATAACCTATACAACAACAGAGAATCTAAAAAATAGATGAATTCCATTACAAACACAGTTACAAATCAGGAAGAAAATGGAAATAAAATCAAGTGAAATGATGTGAAAACGAAGCAATAAGACATTCTCTGCAAACAAAATCACAAGAATTTCTGATATAGATCGAAAATGCTCTGCACTCTTTTATTAAACATGATAACAAGTGCTACAGCCTAGGAGTACTACTCCCCTCCCTCTCTTTAACAAATATTCCTCATATATGTATTGAGGTCGAAATCCTCTCTAATCTAAAAGATAACAATAGTGACAACCAATTCTTGAAACTTCCTGCCATAGAAAATGGGCCAAACTGCCAAAACCTAGGGTTGCATTTACGGATATGTATCTATCGAATAGTGACATATGTGTATAAAATGAAAGAGGATTTTTTGCATCTGTTTATTCTAAGAAAAAACCTCTCTCATTTCCCCGATATCCGTTTTCATTTGCCTCATATCTGCATTTTACAAACATGTGTCAAAACAGGAAAATATGAGATCTGAAAATTAGGGCTCAGATATGGATTCGGTTCTCCCAATATGTAACACCTGTAAGAAAAATGAGAGAGGCTTTTGATATTCGATGTGTTAGTCACAAAATCCTTCGACCATTTCTCAAAATGATCCTCCAGTCGCTCAGACTCATCATTTAAAAATGATGACTCAACATAGTAAAAAATGCCACATTTCTGAAAATGAACCTCATCTTGCGGGGCACTTTTGACTTCCTTCACGAGATTCAAATGAAATGATGAAGAAACCAATGGAAATATTAGGATCTTTAGATTTCGATCAACTATTAAAATGTGGAAAATGGCCTCCCCAAGGCTCAGAAAAATGTTTTTTTTTTTTTCTCAAGTTCGTTTTTTGCATATGACTGGAGTCCTGATTTCGGGTTTTCGGGTTTTAGGGTTTTGGGTATCATGTCTTCAATAGTTATGACATGAAAGGAATATTGAATCATGAAATTGCGATGGGATTAATTATGCAATAATCATTTGTCTGAATCTCTTAATTAATCATGATTCACAATTAATCTTTAACCTTTCATGGATTTAAGTGTCGGGACTTCAATAACACTTGACGCGAGAAATCTGAAATTGTGAAATTTCTATGGGATTGATTAAAAGTTAAAAAACTCTTAGTTTTGTGATTAAGCATGATTAAAACACAGGCTTTTAGGGTTTTGGAAATCACAAAATTGAAACTTAAAGCATGAAGGCAGCTCGAGTCGTGAAATCCCGATGAGACTTGTCAACATTAATCTTTCTTATTCTTTAATTAACCCGGAATATCCTTTAATACTTTAGTGAATTTGGGGATTGGGGTTGTAGTTATTAGGATATTTGCGTCAGCCAAATCCCTGACAGAAAAAAACCCTGACTCATGAGATTTTTCTCCATGTGGCTTAATGCTCGCTGTATGTGGTCATTCCACTGCGAATGCTTCCATTCATTCTCCTAAGTGACCAAAAGCCAAAATTTCAATCTTTGTTACAACAGAGGCTCTATCTAGGGATGGTGATTTCCTGCAAAGCACCTGGAATAGTAGACCACATGCCTTCATCCATTGGGCAACCTGAAATCATCCTTATCAAACTCTGAACTCTGTCACTTTACTTGTACCTTTCCCAAAAAAAAAACTGCTTATGCATTCATTGGGATATGGAGTCATAATGCTTTAAACAAAACCATACTAGATTCCAAACTAAACCAGAAACATACTAAAAACCACTATTGTACTCTAGTGCTCAAAGTCAAGCTTATTTATATACATCACCTACTCTAACCGATATCACTACTTTGTTCAATTATAGGAAAACTTCCAAATCAACAAAGAGAGTATTCGACTAACAAACTTAATTTTACTTTCATATTTGAGAAAAAGGATGATAGGAGCAACTGCAAATTTCAAAACATGCCCTAGGAGCAGGTACTTATAGTTTTGAAATTCAGACTTCAAGAAGTTGGAAATAAAAAATCCAGTCCCCCATTTTGACTCCATATAAAATGCTACTGGATCGTAGAAGGAAAGGATATACCACTTTCACAATTAATCCATACTTCTTCCTATTGGGCAAGCTGTCTGAAATGTTTTTGCGCACTTTTTCCACTGCTGATTTTTTCTTCCACTGGTGAAAAAATGTCGCATTGAAACTTACTAGTTTGTCACTCAATGGTTGCTAAACAGGAAGGAGAGATCAATTGTTTCAGTAACCCCTCCTTATGTCCTTCACTTGCTATCCAAAGATCTTCTTGGTAGTTGTCATACATAGGCTGATCTATTTCATGATGTTGCTGATTTCTTTCCTGTTGAACCAAAGTTTCTTGTTGCTCATCATCTTCAGAAACACTTTCACCACATTCATTAAACAAAGGAGGACTGTTGTAAATTTTTCGTGTGTGATGAAAAATAAATCTGCTCTTCTTGTTCTTTTGGATATTCATCATAAACAAATTCATCAGATAACTTAGGAGTGTCATCAGTTAGACAAATGCTAGGAATATCAATCGTGAAGCTATCTATTTTACATCGACACTCCTCCAAATCATAGTCTAAAGTATCTTCGAACAACAAACATTCTTCAAGTTTATTAAACATGAAAACCCTATCTTCTTCATGAAACAAAACAGTGTCTACAAGATGATTCTCTAGTCGAAAATCATCATCATAAATTGGTTTACTAACTTCCTCTAAAGTTCCATGGTTGTCGTGATTTAAACTTAGATTTTCATTTTCAGTAATAGAAGAAGTTTCACTCACATGTTCAAGACTATGTGAATGTTGCAGATCTATGTAAGCAGGGGTTGCAACATGACTGTTCAGGAGAAGATCTATCTCTTCTTCTATTAAAGGAGGAGGCAGTCTATGCAATTTCTGGATCAAGCAACTATTGTTTTCTTTCTCTTCTGCATGTTGACCATGATGTTGAATATCTTCTTATTGAATGTGATCACAAGAGCTATCATATCCTACTTTTTTATCAGCCAACTCTTCTTCATACTGATTATCTTCATCGAATTGAGAAATTTTTGATATTCCTTCCTCATGTTCAAGAAGATGTGTTTGATTTGTTTGTCTTATAAATTCTATATTACAACAATCTTCAAAAAGTATTTCAGTTGAATAGATTCTTTTACAATGCTGATGAAAAACTATGTGAAAATCTTTCAATGAAGGAATATTGGAATGAGGTAAATATTTATACCAGAGTCTAGCATCTCTTTCCAACAAAAACATAAACAGTTTCATGAGGAAATCTTCATGATGTATAATTAATTCATCCATGAGCTTGTGGAATTCAAACAAGTGTTGGGCAGGATTGTCACCTGCATATTCTCCAAATTTAGG